>CAUJRU010000610.1:188200-430761 GCA_963277665.1 Viscum album
TACTAGACGCCATACCCTGGCCTATGGAAGGCAGGATTGGGGTAGTCACGATACTGGCCCCGGGGGACGGGTCGTGAGAAATTGGTATCAGAGGATGTTGGTTCTACCACAGAACTTAGGACTATAATATTTTCTTTCTGTGAAGCAATAGTGTTAAGGGTACTAAGTGTGGTTTTCAGTTCAGGGAGTCCAGTGTTGGTGCGGGCGGCCGACGTATCCATACACTTGGACCCTGACTTCTGATTTCCAACACAGTGCACAAAAACACTAATTGCGTTCTTGTTTTCAAAAGTTTTCATTAAGTCAGCTCAAACCAGGTCAGCTCACCAGGTATAGTATTTGACCGTGTCACATCTGTTTCTTTCAGGATGCCTCCCCGTGGACGACCAGATAGAACCCCGAGAGTTGTACGTACTGACAGCCCTCCGAGCGACGAGGCCTCGGTATAGGGCCCTCTCCCAGTAGAGGCACCAAAAGAGGAACCAGCAGTACTGCCATCCATTGGGCCACCGATGCCACCAGCCCCAGCAGCAGGCGATGCACGCCGCTTGAGCGCCCTGCATGAGTTCCAGCGCCAGAGGCCACCCAGGTTCCAGGGAGAGACGGACCCGCAGGCGGCTGAGTATTGGATGTAGTCTGTGGTGAGAGTCTTTAGGGTAGTAGGGACACCAACAAAATTCATGGTGATTCATGCTTCTAGCCTCCTTCAGGCAGCAGGAGGCAGATGGCGGAGCCTGATGCCCCAGATGCACGATGAGGCGACACTTCTATGGGAAGATTTCGAGAGCCTATTCCGGGCAGAGTTTGTACAAGCCACCCTTTGAGTGGTGAAAATACATAAGCTACTACATCTTCAGCAGGGTAGCATGACGGTGACACAGTACTCTGCGAGGTTTACAGACCTCTCGCGCTACTCTATAGATATGGTACGAGACCCGTTATTTAGGGCTTGTACCTTCGAGCAGGGGCTCAGGTGAGAGATTAGAGCCTTAGTTGTTTCTTATAACATCTCTTTGCAGACATAGGTGTTGGAGAGAGCCCTCCTAGTGGAGAGTTTCCTTGATGAGAAAACTCCATCAGCGGGACTCACCACTAGCCAACATGCAGCGGAGTCTTCTGTAGCTGGAAGTAGACAGATGCCACGGAGGTCTAAGAGGACCATACCTACAGGTGGTCGACCGCACGACTTATGATCAGTAGTGCGGGGCACCCAGGGTGGAGACAGATCCAGGCATACCAGGAACGGGCAGTGTTACTCCTGCAGCGGGCTTGGTCACATGGCACGTGACTGTCCGACTTGCCATACAGATGATCATCAGATAGATGAAGGACCTCCCAGGAAGAGGCAGAGGTTCGATCAAGAGGGTCTATAGGGCAAAGGTGGACGTGTCAGGGGAGCTGGCCATACATCTGGTGGTGGACAACGCTTTGAGGTGTTTCCACCCCCACCACCGGGAGGTCCACCCTGACCATAGGGAACAAGTGGACAGGGGAGAGCACAACATTAGGAAGCTGAAGCATATGACCATGGAGCTTTGGAAGCAGGTAGAAAAGAGTGGGACTTGTTCCAGGCATAGAGGACTTTGTTCATGATGCTTATAGATTTGTAAATTTCATTGTTTTTGGTTTCTTTGTGTCTTTTTTACTTTGAGCTGCAGTAATAAAAGACACTTGTCCTTGTGACGTTTGTTTTCCTTCCTTTTTGTGTACTAAGAGGTTCCGGTTTAAACTGTTGACTTGACCCTCACTTTCGAGATTCCTACTGGAGGAGACCCAGTGACCACACACTGATACTGACAGTGTGACTCGACCCTTAAAGGTGAGTGTAATGGTTGGATCTTTTGGTAGTAGCATCGAGGCCTTACGACGTCATCCATGACATGGATTGCACTGTTCATATCAGGATTGACTGTATTAGGAAAAGAACGTGGTTCATCCAGGTGATGAGACCGGATTTCACTTTTCGGAAAAGGATAAATCTTAGCATCTCTTGTACAATGTAGGCGAATAAGGGTGAAGTTGAGTTCTTACAGTTGGCTAGTCACACCCATAGTTCGAGAGCGAATGGTTTACGCTTTACTCCAATCTCAATAGTCTCAGGTGTGTCTTATTTTAGAAGGATCTGAACCTAAGATAGCAGCGATGGCTTGAGTTCCTCTGGGACTATGACATCGAGATAGTATATACTCCTAGAAAGGGGAATATAGTAACAGATGCGCTCAGAAGGAGATCTGGTATTCAGCTGTTAGGAGAGGCGACAGAGCAGCTGACTGCCTTCCAAATATCCTTTGTGGATAGAGATGGTGCATCCTATATACAGTCTCTTGTAGTCACTCCTTTTTCTTCATCAAATTAGGAGAGGTGGCTTACCGCCTGGCCCTTCCACATCAGTTACACCGGGTTCTCGACGTCTTCCACGCATATTAGAAGAGGAGATGAGTGCATGACCCATCCCACATCATCGACCACAGGAAGCTGGACATAGATGAAGAGGCGACTTTCACGGAGGTTCTAGTGGATATTGAGGATCTATAGGAGTGGGTCCTGCATGGACGATCGATTCCCTTGGTGCGCATTCCCTGGAATCACATGAACCTATAGGAGAGCACATGAGAGCGGTAGGATCATTTGCGTGCTCAGTGCCTCCTTTTTGTTTCCCTAGTGTATGTTGTAGCTTTACTGGGATGTAAATCCCTGAGGTAGGGTTAATGTAAAGACCCTTAAATTTAAAGGAAATTTGTTTTGTTAAATTATTTGGAATTTTACGAGTCCACAGTTTCTGACAGCGCCTGATTCCGAGGCTCGGAGTGCCCGGAATGATCCGTCGAAGTTTTGTTAAGCTTAAATTAACGCGTGTAAGCAGTTTTCCTGAAAAAGTGGAATAACTCTTAAATGGTTACTCAGATAAGAAATATGAGGGCACCGTTGTGCTCAGGATGGTAGGTTTACCCTAAGCACGACTTAATTTTAGTCGGCGCGAGCCTCCTGTGAAAATTTCCAAAAGTGGCATAACCATAAATAAAATAATTAAATAAATTATTCTATTTTTCAAATGCTTATAACTCACAAACAGTAGATTGGATTAAAAATCTTACACCACCGCTGAACTCGTGAGGGCATGATTTTTTTAAGAAGATACTAACTTTGGCCGACGCGGGCCAGCAGAAAAAGTTAGTTTTTGGCCGCAAATAAAATAATTAACTGAGAATTATTTTATTTTAAAATTCATAACTTCTAAAAACTGAGTCATATTAAAACTCCGAGAGTATCGTTGGGTTCGTCAGGGCATGTTTCACCTAGGTAGAGCCTGACCTCGACCGGCGTGAGTCAAGGGTGACTAATAATAATTTTCTGAACTTTTTTTCGGGTACGTTTAGTAATCGTACGTTCGGGATTTTATATCTTTTGAACCAGTTCTCGGAATTGAAATCCGAGGGCACCATTGAACTCAAAGCGTCGGTAATTGCTTAGTGATACCTTCACCGCAGTTGTGTTCTGACGAGTTTGGAAGTTAGTTTTTGGATTTTTTATTAAAGAAAATAATAATAAAATAAAGTACAACACTTTATTTTATTTTTAAGCTATCAGGTGTTGTGTGTGTGGTTAGTTGGTTAAAATCTCCAATAGGGAGTTGGTGGTGGGACTTCCACAACCTAACCTCCCATGGGAGGATAATTTGGGTGGGGACCACCCGAGCAGCATAACCTCCCATGAGAGGTTATGACTTGGGGTCCACACGTGGCTTAACCCCCCATTTAATGGGGAGGAAGAAGAAACCTCTCAATCCCCCATCAATTAAATTTTTGTGTTGACGTAAAATTAATTGTTGTCAACTAATTTTATGTGTCAACGTAAAATTAATTGCAGTCAATTAATTTTATGTGATGACATAAAATTAATTGCGTCCAATTAATTTTATGTGTCGATGAGAAATTAATTGCTGTCAATTAATTTTATGTGTCGACGTGAAATTAATTGTTCTCAATTAATTTTCTGTGTCAACTTAAAATTTAATTGTTGTCAATTAATATTGTGTGTCAAAATAAAATTAATTCGTGTCTTTTGTTTTGACGCAGGCTAGGTGGGGGAAACTTCTTGACATCCAACTTTTTTTACTGTGCCAATACACCTCTTAAATTGTGCCAATGCAATTTAATTCGCCTGACCCCCCTTTTTAATTAAGTAACCGAATTGTTGGAATTTAGGAAGGCTCCAAATAATTGAACCGTCATAAATTCCATGATGGTTACATACCTCTCCCCTCTCCTATATATAGGGAGCTTGGAAGAAGGATTTGGGACGGCTTCACTAAGAAACGAAACGATGCTAAAGTATCGCGATGCCCAACACTTGGAGAAACTTATCTTCTCCGACAAAGAACATGAAGACGCCGATGAAGATGCTACTTCCTCGTATTCTTCCTCAGAACCCCTTCCGATGCGGGACCTCTCCAATGACCCTTCTTCCTTTTCGTCGTCAATGGACCGACGCACGAGCTTGGAAGTGGAAGCGTACGACGAACGATGACAACATCGTCTTCCCCCACGACGAACGAATTCCAGACAACTAAAGCAGTAGGGGTGTGTTTTAATTTGTTTAAAACTTAATCATATCTCGTTAAATCAACTTCTTGAGCTGCTTGCTATCGTTCTAACATAGAGGGCTCGGGCCGCACGAACACGACCCGACCCCTCTGCAACCTTTATGGTTTTGGAACCTTGGATCGACGACGACGTAACAGTGGCATGGAAATGTGGTGACGACGACGAAGATGGAAAATAGAGGTCATGCTTCCCGCGACCTCCGCGAACCCCCCCGCTGGTCGAGCGACGCCCGACCAGCCTACCTGCGCGCTGCCCGGCGTGCCCCGCGGCCTTCCCGGTCCACTGGCGGCCTGCCCGCGCCCCGCGCGGCCCGCCGTTGGCCTCTCAGGCCGAGCCATCTAAGCCGCGCCCCTCGCGGCGCTGGCCGAACCTGCCACTGGCCTTCGGACCGAATCACCCACGTGGCAACTTCGGCCCGAACTGTCCATGCAGTCTGCTGGGCCGGGCCCAGTGGACTGGGCCAAACTTAGCGGGCTGAACCACCCAACAGGTCGGGTCAGACCGAGAAAGTCTAACCGGGTCGACCCAGACCTGGTCGACCTAGAATGAGTTGGGCCGAGTCGGTCCGACCTGGTTGGACCGTACCCGGGCCCACTTTTAACCCTTTGCTTGCGTTGGCCATATCTTTGGCACCGGACGTCTGTTTGACGAACCGTCAATGGTGCTGGTAATATCATTGAGAATAATTCCCATCAAAAATACCCCATGGGAATTCGGGGTACAGTTGTGATATGGTCGGGTTGGTTCGTACACGAAACCAACTGGGCCCCTGGGACAAAAATGCTAATAACTCATAGACCAAGCGTCCGATTGACGCACCGTCTATTGAGTTGAGACCCCTATGACGAGGCGGTACTTTTTGATATTTCTATGTGATACTTCATGACAATTGGAGTATCGACCAGTAGCTCGTGAAGCGAATCCTCTCGGAGACAAGCAGACATAGTGAAGAGACCTAGTAGCTGTAGACCTGACGACTGCTTGACCGATTCGACTCGGAGTGATTCTAATAGCCTAATAGGACGGAACGCTCAGTTTGGCGGCAGTCCCATGGCAGACGGAGCACCTGGTTTGGCAGCAGACCCGTGGTACTCGACAGGAGGAGTACCTCTGACGGTTATTAAGGGGAGCACCTGGTTTGGCGGCAGACCCACAGCAGAGGAGCGCCCGGTTTCGCAGCAGACCCGCGGTACTCGACAAAAGGAGTACCTCAGCAGTATAAGGTTAGTGAGTAGCGCCTCAGAGTCATGACATGGCCACTTTACTCGACATAGGATGAGTTCTACAACAGTTGTGGTTTCGTTAATGAAAATACTGGTTTGAGCTGAGTCAAAGACCTTTGTGTTTTCATCATGATTGAGATCAGTTACTTGATAACTTAGGTATATGTATGAACATATACCTAAGTAAAGTTTATCTATTGAGATATTTATTTGTGGTTTATCCTTGTTGGATTTAGTGATACCTTGAGGGTCTCGGGGTCCCTACTGAGTATCGTTATACTCACCCCTTCACGGGCTATGCCCGCACCTCGTTGTGTTTGATGCAGATGACAGACAGTGCTGACCGAGACAGAGTGTACGAGGACTGGACGGTACCCGGAGGTGGAAACTCAGTGTGATTGCACACGGATCAGACCTATAAATGCGGAGTGGTGAGGAGGACATCTGTACCTACCCTTCAGGTAGGATCCATGGTGGATGATCCAGGAGATGCTAGTCACCTTCCATCTGTTTTTCTTTCAGTTGGACTTTCTTTCAGTTGTAGCTGTACCTTTCTGTTGGGCTTGTATTTCCGTCCCCTTTGTACTTTCAACACACTTTTTATACATATTTACTTAGTGTTATCTTTCTCTTGTACTCTGGTTGTGTGTTTTACGTTTTATAAAGGCAATGCCCTCCCAGTTTTTAGGGAATTACGCCTGCGGTGCTAGACGCCAGCCCCTGACCTATAGAAGGTGGGCTTGGGGTAGTCATGATACGGGCCCCAGGGGACGAGTCGTGACAATCAATATAATGAAAACATATACTATCATGAACCATAATCAATGATTATTCCAAACTGGAACAAATGATGTCAAAAATCTTAGAAAAATTTGATAAATATGATGAATCACACAATGATAGCATGAAATTTTTTCAAAACAATTTATAGGATTCATAGGAAAATATTAAAAATAAAAAAATAATTTGAATTTATTGGTGATTAAAGTGATTATGAATTATTTGATAACGAAATTTTGAATCAGAGTGTTGATGAAACAAAACATCAAACTTTTTATTTTAAAGAATTTGAATCTGAAGAACAACGAAGTGTAGAAATAAAAAACTCACTGGATGAAGAATTGTTTTTGATGAATTTGTGAAGAACTTATGGATAGTTTAGTTGGAAAATTTTAAAAAGGAACTAAAATAGATTTAAGAAGACTGTCCTATCCTATATATGGTTCTTAGCTTTGAAAAGGTTCACTATTTTAAGAACTTTGAAAATGTTATCACTTGGGTTGAGGATAATCTATAAAATGATATTTTCACTGTTAAAAAAGGTTCACCCAACTTTTATGAAATCTTGAATAAATATCCTGAAATTGATATTGGGAATATTTTGGAAGAGAACAATAGGCTGGAAATAATTGAATATGAAATTATTGAACATGATTTGAAAACCACTCTTCCATATTTTGAAACTTTAAACCCATAAATCTCTAAAATGATGTTGGATGAATAGGATGTTAGAAAGTTATTTAAAGAATTTTTAACTATTGATATTTCATTTCCAAGTTCTAACATTAATTTTTTCTATAAATCTCCGTACTATAATAGTAAACAATGTTGACCAAACTTAGGAAAATTATTTAAATTGTAAAATTATAGAAGATGAATTTATTAAAGATAAACTGAAAATTTCTCCCCCTTAACTGAATTTTATGAAACACTCAATAAACATTGTTTTTGAAAATGAAATTTTTGATAGTGAACTTCAACTAGATGTTTAACACACACTTGATGATTTAATTAGAGTTGATTTTTTAGAAGCTGTAGATGATAATCTTTTATTTTTTGATTAGTAACTTTTGGAAGATATTTATTACATGGTGAAACATGAGTTTTTAGATGAAACAATTAACTATTAAATAATTTCCTATGTCTCCCTCAATTGAGTTGGATTCTGAACCTTTTAATGGAACTTTAAGTTAATTGGAAGGGGAACACTTTTTGAGTGTTAATTTGAAAAATGAATATATTTCTCTTGAAAACCCTCTTCATGAACCTATTATACAAAAATCATCCCATGACAGCCATAATCTTGATCTTGTTGTGAATGAGAGTGAGTTGGAGAACTTTGAATCCAATTACAAACATTTAGAATCACCTAGTTCACTATTGTCCCTTTAAGAAAATATTAATTTTTTCAAATATGATTTTATTCTAGAAGTGGATAACACACATGTCCAGAGTGATTCTTGTTATTCATTTTTTGTTTATGAGATTAATAGATTATTGGAAGATCTTGTGGATTTCATTCATTAGAAATTGAGTCTAAATGTCTTATAATTACTAAAAAAGTGAATTTGGGTGATTATTTTTTTCTAAACTAGAGACTCCTTTGACCAATCACTTAATGTTAAAGGTTGTTTCTTAGGGATTTTTGTTAGTGATAAGTGAGTCAAGTTTTCCATTAATTTTATTAGTTTCCACATATTTCATTTCTCTATTAAAAACAATTTTAAAAACACATGTGGTAGTTCCAAATTAGGAAACCACATCCACTTAGTGACTTTGATTTTTTTCTTGGGGAGTCCAATCGGGGGCATTAAAACTAGCGCTGCATTGAAGGAAATCCATGATTTTATTTGTATTCAATAATTTTTTTTATTTTGTTTGGTTTTCATAATTTAAATAAATTATAACTAAATAGTTAAAATTTAGTACTTTATGGGAGTCAACCCATGTGTTATCTTTGTTTTTATTTTTATTCTTATTATGTTTTGAATAAAGTGTTGCCTTTCTCTGTCTATTGTTCTTTATCTACTGGATATTAGTTATTGGTCATTCTGGTTTTTTTTAGAGAAGTATGATAGTAGTGTCACTAAATGGGTATAATTTTCTTTTATATTCATAAAAAAATGAACCATTGGTGGATCATTAATAGATAAAATTTAATCAAGGAAGTTCCTTACTTTTAATTATGCACCTCTTCTCTATTGCTTTTATAAAAAATATTTTACTGTTAATTCACTATTCCATGGAACAACGGTGAGTCCTTGACTCACAATTTCCCCTGAGTGATTGTTCCCCTATTGGAAGTGAGTCACCACAACGTTGACTCTCTTGTATGGTAGTAGCAGTGAGTTATTGATTCTATTGCTGCTGCTGGAAAATTTTGTTGCATGTAATTTTATGCTGAAGTTTTTTCTTCATTACTTTATTAACTATTTTAAATTCACTCCCTGTTAGAAATTATGTGTGGGGAGAATTACCCCTAGAGGGTTTTTCTTTATATATGGTGTTTAACATACTTTTTTATGATCTATTGTATATTAGTATGAATCAATATTTTGAAATTGGTTACACCCTATTCACTGTATATTCATGATTTACATGTTACTTTCTTGAACTTAATTGAAAAATTATTTCCACCGAATTAATGAAAATTCACATGATTATGTAGTAAAATATTTTTATGGTAATTTTTTTTGAATTACGCTATGAACCTTACACATGTCATTAATATACTTAACTTAAAATATGTTTTGAACTTTAACAGTCAAATTATCTCTCTCCACCTTTAAAGTCAAATTTAGGGACAATGTTGGGTTTTAAGTGTGGGGGAGAGGGTTTAACATTTCTGATATAATCTCCATACAATGTTTTGTTAAAAATGGTCATTTTTTTTCAAATTTGTTTTTGATTATTGCCTAATGTATAATTACTTATACGTTATTTAGGGTTAATTCTAATGTAATTTTTTTGGGGATGGATGATTTCTCAGTGAAATTATTTACTGCTTCTATGAGTATTCTGTTTAGGAATTAAGTTGGAGAGTGATTTAGGATACTTTTTTTTGTGGATTTATGATCACAAACTTAGGAAAATGTAAGTTTGAACTTAATCCTAGGAGGATTACGTATTAATTATAAAACAAATCACGTTATTAATCCAATTTAAATGGAAGTCAGTTAGTTATTTTGAAACTAGAATAAAATAGGAAAATGAGAACACATGGTGAATCTATGAGACACTAGGCATAGTGTGTGTGAGTAATCCCATTATACAAATTAAATACATGCATATGCATAGTGCCTTTCACATGTTACATGGATAGGTAAAATTTAAAAAAGAAAAAGTAAAGTGTCTAGTTGTCAAAAATGAGTTCATTAAGGTGGGGATAATTTTTAACACTAGATGAAGAAGTGAATAATGGAATTACATGAAAATTATTTAATTTTTATTTCATGACCCATCCCCCGGGGCCTGTGCCGTGACTACCCCAAGCCCACCTTCCATAGGCAAGGGGCTGGAGACTAGCACTGAAAGGCATATTCCCTAAAAACCGGGAAGGCATTGCCCTGTAAACTCACACAACTAAGCACAAAGTAGGATACAAGAACAAATTAACCTATAATGTAAAGAAGGTGTGTATAGAAAGTAAAGGGGGCCAGAATACAAGCCCAACTGAAAAGAACAAGTAAAACTAGAATGTACAAGTAAACGGAAAAGTACAAGTATAACTGAAAACAGATCCTGTGAACACCCACCAAGGATCCTACCTAAAGGGTAGGTATAGCTCTCAAAAATTCATCTCTGTGGTATGCATCATCTAATGTACACCTCCAAGCTACCTCCAGTCCTCGTACTCTCTTCCTCAATCAGCATTGTCCTTTGTCTGCACCAAACATAACAAGGTGCGGGCATAGCCCGTGTAGGGGTGAGTATAACGATACTTAGTAGGGTCCCCGAGACCCTCGAAGGTCTCAAAAAATCCACAAGGGATAAACCACAAAGAATAAAAGAAACTGACAACCCTACTTAGTTATATGCCCATACATATACCCAAGTTGTCGAGTATACCCATCTCAATAATGAGGAAACACATGGCCCAACTCAAATCCCAATGCTCAACTATTCCACGGAGGAAGGAATACCATGAAGGTGAGTAACACAAAGGTAGTACCACATAGGTAACACCAAACAGAAAAGAAATACCCCAAAGGAATCATCACACAGAAGCGTACCACAAAGATAAGGAATCATCTCACACCAGGTATAACTTAGGTATGGTAGTAAAGATGATTAGATATAACTACTGAATCATCTTAATCTATTGAGAGACAGAGCTATATAGGATCCTAAATCATCAGAACCACGTAGGATCCTAGTAAAGAAGACCCATGTAGGATCCTAGATTAGTTTGACGTGGATTCATAGAGCAGATCCATGCGGGATCCTAGAACACAAACCCACGTAGGATCCCAAAGCACAGACCCAAGTAGGATCCCTTTCTCATGTTACAGCCAGCCACAGGGTTCCAGCACTAAGCTCGCTTGATTCCAGGATGGTCCACTCCTCAATCCATAGGTCGATACTCAAACTACCATGAAGTCCCATGAATAAGTATCCCAAAGTACCGCCACGTAAAATGGGTCTCAACGCAATAGACGGTGTGTCAATCAGACGTCCGGTCTGTAAGTTATTAGTCTTTTAGTCCCAAGGGACCTGTTGGATTCGTGTTTGATCCAACCTGAACATACCCCAACTTTAACAAAAACCTAAGTGGGGTATACCAAAATGACCATATCTATCCAAGGTTTTCGGTATCATAGACGGTTCGTTAAACGGACGCCCATAGGTCAAGTTATAGCCGAATGAGCGAAAAGAGGTCGAAGCTGGTCCGGGTCCGATCTGACCCGGTCGGACCAACCCAACCTGACCCGGGTCCAGCCCTAGGTCTGACCTGGCCCACTGGGTGGCCCTCTGTGGCCTGCGGCTGGGTGGCCCCATTGTGGGGTCCACCCTAGCCACCACCCAAGGTGGAGGCGCCCCTAGGTACCCTGAACGGCTGGGCTGTTCAGGTTGGGTGGCTGACTGGAAGGCGCCATGTGGTGCCAGCTACTGGCACACAAGACCTGATGTCTTTCTCAGCTCCCCATATGGCTGAACAACCCTCCCACCTACACAGCGCTATTGCGAACTGCGCCACCACCGGCGGCCGGTAGTGATCTGGCTGCCCCTCCTTCACCGTCACGGCCTCATGTCGTGGCCCCTGCACGCCCGGCGGCGCGGACGCACACCGCCACCCCATTCACGCAGCTGGCCGAGCGATAGCCACCTCCCTTACTCCGCCGTAGCCGACGGGCCATGACCCTTCTCCAGCTGCGCGGTCGAGTTGCCGCCACCGTCACAGCCGTCCGGAGTGCCGACCGCTGCTCCCGAGCCCTTCCATCACCGGTCTCTAGCACCGGTAGCCGACGACGTTCCTTAGGTCACCGAGCATGCCCTGATAGCCCGTTCTTCATTCCATATACTCCCACACTTGTATCAGGACGTCTACATCAATTGAATACAACCACGGTTGGAAATTGCTCAACCAAAAAATGTGCCGTGAAGAACACCAAAATCCACAAGGGTTGTGGAGAGGTCGGGCTGTGTTCGTTTGGCCCGCACTCTCCATGTTAGAATGGTAGTAAGAGGCATAGTTGTTCTTGAATTGAGAAGAATGAAAATAATGGGTAAGGGGTATACAAAAGCAAAAATCCCTATCTCAAAGATTCGTTGATGTTGGTGAGGAGAGGGAAAGACGGGCGTCAGTTTATCATCTTTGAAGACGTTCCTCGTTGGAGATCCTTCGACAGAGTTCTTCATTGGAGAAATGTTTATCTTTTGGAGAAAGTGTTTATCCAAAGTTAACCCCTAAGTCTCCCTTTTCCAACACTTACCCAATTCAACAAAACGAAGTTCCAACTTATTAAATTACATTTTATTAATTTAACTAGAGTTGGCACATTAATTAATTTTGAAGTTGGCACAATTAATTGGAAAATAAACTAAGAGTCACCTCCCATCATTAAATAGGGAGTTCAAGTGGTTGGGTGGTCCCCATCACAAAATTTAAATTGGGAGGATTAAAATTAAAAAATAAAATAAATCTAGTTTATTTTATTTTCTCCCATGAAAAGTCCGAAAACTAAAAACCACCTTCGACCTAATACGGTCGAATTCAAGGTCTCCTTAAGCGAATATTGGCGCTATGAGATCAACTGTGCCCTGAGATTTCAATTCTGAGCACCAGTTCAAAAGTTACAAAAACCCTCTCACATACTTACTGAAAGTACTTAAGAAACTTCAGAAAAAAATTTCGGGCTCTCCAAGCCTTGGAATCAAGTACAGTCAGAAACTACAGACTCAAATATTTCCATATAATTTAAAAAAAATTATATGGAATTTCCGGGTCTTTAAATTCTCCCCACCTCAGGGATTTTCATCCTTAAAAGCCACATAACAAAAACTAGGAAAACAAGTGGGGGTACTGAGCACAAATCTGAGCCTCCTGCTCCCACGTGCTCTCCTAGAGGTTCTCATGTTGCCAACGTACATGCACTAAAGGTATTGATCGACCACAAAGGACCCGCTCCTATTGATCATCAATCTATACTGGAACGTCCGTAAATGTCACCCCATCATCGATGTCCAACTTTCCATGGTTGATGACGTGAGATGGGTCATGCACGTATCTCCTATAGTGGGATATATGGAAAACGTCATGCCCCCGGTGGAGCTGAGGTGGAAGAGTTAAGCGGTAAGCCACCTCGCCAACTATGTTAAGGACTTGAAAGGGTCTGATGAACCTTAGAGATAACTTTCTTCCTCATCCAAATCTCCACAAACCTCATTGAGGCGATACCCATATAAAGACATGGTCACCATTCTTGAACTCCAGAGGTCTCAGTCTCCTATCGGCATAAGACTTCTGCCTACTCTGTGCAGTCTTCATCTGCTCCTGGATAATATGCACCTTCTCTGTGGTAGCCTATACCATCTCTGGTCCCTTGAGTGCTGACTCCCCTGGGTCAGTCCTGCACAAAGGTGATCTTCAAGGTTGACCGTACAGATCCTCGAAAGGTTCCATACCAATAGTGGAGTGGTAGATGTTGTTGTATGAAAACTCCACCAAGGGAAAGTTATCTTCCCAGCTGTGACTAAAGTCGAGGATGCAAGTAAACAACATGTCTGGGAGGGTCTATATGGTTCGCTTAGTCTGGACATCTGTTTGAGGATGGAAGGCGGTGCTCAAATGAAGCTGCATCCCCAAAGTCTCTTGCAACCCCTTCCATTGCTGGGAAGTGAAATGTGCATCATGATAGGAGACAATCGTCGAGGTTACTCCATGTAGCCGCAAAATCTCCTGTACATAGAGGCATCCCAAGGTCTCTACTGAACCCTGCTCCTTGGTTAGTAGGAAGTGGGCCGACTTGGTGAGTCGGCCGACGATCACCCAGATAGAATCATGACCCCTGAATGTATATGAAAGTCTTGTCATAAAGTCCATGGATATTCTGTCCCATTTCCACTCTGGGACCTCTAAAGGATGAACTAAGTCTACTAGTACCTGATGATCTGCCTTCACTTGCTGACAAGTGAGGCACTGAGAGACAAACTCTGCTATTTATTTCTTCATTCCTAGACACTAGTGCTGTCATCGGAGGTCCTGATACATCTTCACCACTCCTAGATGTACCACTATAGGGGATGTGTGGAACTCCCTCAACACTTCCTCCTGAAGCGACAATGGTACCATAGTACATTCTATGAAAAGGATGACATGCTCCTCACCTTCAGAAAATCCATCAGGTTCCTGTCCAGTGGATATATGAGAACCTCGAGCCTCGCAGTCAGTGTCCCCACATTGTGCCTCCCTGACTCGCTGAAGGAGTGGGGGAGTGACTGTAAGATACTGAAGAAAAGATGCTCCATATTGATCTACAAAGGATATCTGCAAAGCAGCCTGCTGCTTCGTCGCCTCACCTAGAAGTTGTATACCAGATCTCATACTGAGTGCATCTTCTACAAAATTCCACTTCCCAGGAGTATAGACTATCTCGAAGTCATAGTCCTGGAGGAACTCAAGACAACATCGCTGTCTCATGTTCAGGTCCTTTTGGGAGAAGATATACCTGAGACTCTGGTGATCAGAGTAGACAGTGAAACGCTTTCCCATCAGATAGTGTCACCACATCTTCAAAGCAAAGACCAATACTGCTAACTCAAGGTCATGGGTAGCATAGTTCTACTCATGTTCTCTTAGATATCAAGAAAAATATGTGATAACTTCTCACTCTTTCATCAGGACACATCCTAGCCCAGTCCCTGATGTGTCACTGTAGACTACGTACCCAACAACTTCCTCTGGAAGCCTCAATATGGGGGTACTGGTCAGCCTCTACGTAAGCCCTTGAAAACTCCCCTAGAATCTCTCCAACCACACGAAGGGTTTCCCCTTCATCATTAACATTGATAAAGGTGCTGTAGATCTAGAGAAATATGGAACAAATCTCTGGCAGTATCTGGCCAAACCCAAAAAACTCCGTACCTCCGTCACACTCCTAGGTGGCTCCCAAGAAAGTACCGCCTCAATCTTCGCTGGATCCACCGCAACTCCAGCCTCTGAGATGACATGTCCCAGAAAGTGAACCTCTTAGATCCAGAACTGGCACTTTGGGAGTTTACCATAAATTTGGTGCTCTAGGAGTGTGTCTATAACTACCTGCAAATGATAGGCATGCTCCTCCTCGATAGCCGTGTAGATTAGAGTGTCGTCGATGAAGATTACCACAAATCGATCAAGGTATGGCTGAAAGATCTTGTTCATGAGTCCCATGAACACAGCTGGAGCATTGGTCATGCCAAACGGCATGACCAAAAACTCATAATGGTCGTACCGACATCTGAAAGCCATCTTTTTCACATCCTCATCTCGTACTCTGAGCTGGTGATAGCATGACTCGAGGTCTATCTTTGAGAACCACCGTGCTCCCTTCAGCTGATCAAAGTGGTCATCAATCCTTGGAAGTGGGTACTTGTTCTTCAAGGTCACCTGGTTCAGGCGCCAATAGTCAACACAAAGTCTCAATCTTTCATCCACCTTCTTGGCGAACAAAATCGAGGCTACCCAAGGTGAAATGCTGGGCCAGATGAACCCTTTCCCCTGTACGTCCTCCAGCTGTACCCACAGCTCACGAAGCTCCGTGGGAGCCATCTGATATGCTGGTGTAGATATCAGTGCCATCTCGGGTTACAAGTCAATGTAAAATTTCACCTCTATGCGAGGAGGTAGACCCAGAACATCATCAGGGAAGACATTCGCGTATTGGTCCACCACTACAGGATAGATCGGAATCTCCACATCAACCGCTCTGAGGGTAAGGCTAGCCAACTGATGAGTGATCAGCTGCAATCTCCTCCAGTTAAGTCCATCCTATGCTAAAAATGCTCCCTTCTCACTGATGAAGGTAAACCTAGTCCCATCCTCACGGATATACCACACTTTTTTCGCAATGCAGTAGATCTGGGCATGGACTGTAGATAACCAATCGATACACAAGATGATGTTGTAAGGCCTCAATGCCACTACTAGAAGATACCAACCGAATATCTCACCTACTAGAGTAAGTTCGCACTGCCGACACCAGTGTGTAATTGTCAAATCCTATCCCGTAGGAGTATCTATCCATAAGGATAGATCCAACGGCTCCACCGAAATCTCTGAGCTCCAAACGAGGGAAGTGGAAATAAAAGAATGTCTGGAACCCCTGTCTATAAGTACTGCAGCTAAGGTGGAGTAGACACAGATTGTACCTTGTATCATCTCCAGATCACCATGATCATAGGCCTCAGCTGCCAGGAGCTGAGCTCGCCCCTGTCCACCCGCTCCCTGTGGTCAGGGTGGACCACCTAGTGGTGGTGGTGGTAACACCTCGAATCGTCTCCCACCACCAGCTGCTCAGACAGATCCTATACCATGTCCACCTGATCTCTACGGACCTCCTCATTCGAACCTATGTCTCTACCTGGGCGGTCCTTATACCATCTACTGATCATCCGTATGGAGGGTCGCGCAATCACGAGCCATGTGACCCTGCCCGCCACATGCGTAACACTACCTGCTCCTCACATGACTGGCTCTGTCTTGGGTGCCCCGCACAACCGGCCCTGAATCCTATGGTCATCCACCTGTAGGAATGTTCCTCTTGGACCTCTGTGACATCTGTCTACTGCCAGCTACAGAAGACTCTACTACGTGATGCCTAGTGGTGGGTCTCGCTACTGGTGACTTCTCAGTAAGAAAACTCTCCACTAAGAGGGCTCTCTCTAACACCCTCGCCTACGTCGGGATGCCTGAGAGAAATCATCGAAGACCTGTTCTCCCGCCTGAGTCCCTGCTCAAAGGTCTAGGACATAAATAATGGGTCCCGCACCATATCAGTGGAGTAGCACGAGAGGTCAGTGAACCTTGTTGAGTACTAAGCCACAGTCATGCTGCCTAGATGCAGATGAAGAAACTCTTGTATGCGCACTGCGCGAAGGGTCGCTGGGACAAACTCTACCAGAACTAGGCTCTCAATGTCTGCCTAGAGAAGTGTCACCTCATCGTGAACCTGGGGCATCAAGCGCCACTATCTTCCCACTGCTACTTGTAGAAGGCCTGTGGCAAGGATCAACATGAGATCAGCTGGTGTCCCTACCAGTTAGAAGACTCTCACCACAGCCTCCGGCCAATCCTCAACTGCCTATGGGTCCGTCTCACCCCTAAACCTGGGTGTCCTCTGGCGCTTGAACTCATGAAAAGCGCTCAAGCAGCATGCACTCTCTACTGATGGGGCTATTGGTACCGGTGGCCCAAAGGGTAATGGTACTGCTGGTGCCTCCGCTGGTGCCTCTATTGAAAAAGGGCCTTGCACCGAGGCCCCATCGCTCGGTGGGCTATCACGGTACGCTCAACCTAGAACCTATGATGGCTGTCTATGTGGAGGAATCCTGAAAAGAAACAGGTGCGCCACGATCAATAAGTTATACCTGGTGAGCTGACTCAATGAGATCACAAAGAAAAATTTTCAAAACACACACGCAATCATTGTTTTTGTGCACTGAGTTAGAAATCAGAAGTCATGGTCTTGGTGTATGGATACATCGACTGCCACACCAACACTGAATTCCATAAATTGATAACCACACTCATAATACTTAACACTATTACTGTTTAAAGATCAGAGTCCAATGTTCTATGGTAGAACCGACTCCTCTGATACCAATTTGTCACGACCCGTCCCCCAGGGCCAATGCAGTGACTACCCCAAGCCCACCCTCCACAGGACAGGTGCTGGAGACTAGCACCGAAAGGCGTATTCCCTAAAAACTAGGAAGGCATTGCCATTTTAACCTATGAACTCACACAACTAAGAACAAAGTAGGATACAAGTACAAAGTAACCTATAATGTAAACAAGGTGTGTAAAGAAAGTAAAGGGCTCCAGAATACATGCCTAACTGAAAATAAAAAGTAAAATTGGAAAGTACAAGTAAATTGAAAAGTACAAGCATAACTGAAAACAGATCCTCTGAACACCCTCCAAGGATCCTACCTGAAGGGTAGGTACATCTCTCGAACAGTCGTCTCTACAGTACACCTCGTCTAATGTCCACCTCCGACCTACCTCTAGTCCTGGTTCTCTCTTCCTCAGTCAGTATTGTTCGTCGTCTGCACCAAACACAACAAGGTGCAGGCAAATCCCATGCAAGGGTGGGTATAACGATACTCAGTAGGGAACCTTATACCCTCGAAGGTCTCACAAAATCCACAAAGGATAAACCAAAAAGAATAAAAACAACTAAAAACCCTACTTTGGTATATTCCCATACATATAGCTAAGTTGTCGAGTATACCCATCTCAATTAGGAGGAAACACAGGGCCCAACTCAAATCCCAAAGCTCAACTGTTCCACGAAGGAAGGAATACCACAAAGGTGATTACCACAAAGATAGTACCACATAGGTAATGCCACACAGAAAAAATACCAAAAATGCATCATCACACAGAAGTGTACCACAAATATAAGGACTCAGCTCACACCAGGTATAACTTAGGTACAATAGTAAAGATGATTAGATGTAACTACTAAATCCTCTTACTCTATTGAGAGACAGACCCACGTAGGATCCTAAATCATTAGAACCACATAGGATCATGGTACAGGAGACCCACATAGGATCCTAGAGTAGTCCTACGTGGATTCCTAAAGAGGATCCATGTGGGAACCTAGAACACAGACCCACGTAGGATCCTAAAGCACAGACGTACGTAGGATCCCTTATGTTACAGCCAGCCACAGGGTTCCCGCACTAAGATCACTTGACTCTGGGAGGGTCCTCTCCTCAAGCCACAGGTCGATAATCCAACTGCCATGAAGTCCCATGAAGAAGTATCACAAAGGAATTCCTTGTAAAAGGGGTCTTAATACAATAGATGGTGTGTCAATCAGACGCATGGTCAGTAAGTTATTCGCCTTTTAGTCCCAAGGGCCCGATTGTTTTTGTGTTCGATCCAACTCGGCCGTACCCCAACTTTATCGAAAACTCAAGTGGGGTATACCAAAAGGGCTGTCTCGATACAAGGTTTATGTATCTGTAGATGGTTTGTCAAACGGACGCCCGTAGGTCATGTTATAGATGAAAGAGTGAAAAGGGGTCGAAGTTGGTCCGGGTTCGGTCAGACCTGACCTGGGCCGACCCGACCCGGTTCGGGTTGACCCGTCCTGACCCATGTCCGGTGCTAGGTCCGACTCGGCCTCCTAGGTTCGGCCCTACCCACTGGGTCTAGCCTGGACCACTGGGTCTGGCCCGTTGTGACCCGCGGTTGGGTGGCCCCGCGGTGGGGTCCGTCCTAGCCTCCACCCAAGGGGGAAACACCCCCTAGGTACCACGAACAGCTGGGCCGTTCAGGTTGGGTGGACGACCGACTGGCACCATGTGGCGTCAGCAACTGGCATGTGGGACTCGGGGTCCTGCACGTCTCCCCGGTGGGCCGGACGGCCGGCCCGCCTACGTGGTGTGGTCGCATGCCGCGCCACCACCGACGGCCTACAGCGAGCCGACCACCACTTCTTCACCGCCGCAGCCTCGTGCCGCGGCCCCTGCACGTCCGGTGGCGCGGACGCGTGCTGCCCATCCCCTTCACGCAGTCGGTCGAGTGCTGGCCATCGCCCTTGCTCCGCCACAGCCGACAGGCCGCGCCCCTTCTCTGGCGGTGCGGTCGCGCCGCTGTCATCATCCTGACCGGCCGGAGTGCTGGCCATTGCTCCCGAGCCCTTCCGGTGCTGGTCGTCGACACTGGTTGCCGGTGACGTTCCTCAGGCCACCGGGCGCACCCCAGTGTCTTGTTATTCATTCCGTAGACTCTCTCACTCATCTCGAGACATCTTCATCGATTCAAGACCACCACAGTTGGAAATTTCTCAACCCAAAAACAAGCCGCAAAGAACACAAAAATCCACAAGGGTGGCGGAGAGGTCAATACGTGTTCATTTGGCCCACCCTCTCCGTGTTAGAATGGTAGCAAGCGACATAGTCGTTCTTGAATCAAGAAGAAAAACAAGAACGGATAAGGGGTATACAAAATCAAGAATACCTACCTCAAAGATTCGTTGACGTCAGTGAAGAGAGGGAAAGACAGACATTGGTTCGTCGTCGTTGAAGACATTACTCGTTGGAGATCCTTTGATGGAGTTCTTCATTGGAGAAATGTTCATCGTTTAGAGAACGTGTTTCTCTAAAGTTCTCCCCGAGTCTCCCTTTTCCAACACTTACCCAATTCAACAAAAAGAAGAGCCAACTTATTAAATTATGTTTTATTAATTTAACTAGAGTTGGCACATTAATTAATTTTGAAGTTGACACAATTAATTGGAAAAGAAACCAAGGGTCACCTCCCTCATTAAAGAGGGAGATCAAGGGGTCGGGTGGTCCCCATCACAAATTTCATATTGGGAGGATTAAAATTCAAAAATAAAATAAAGCTAGTTTATTTTATTTTCTCTCACGAAAAGTCCAAAAACTAAAAACCACCTTCGACCTACTACTATCAATGTGAAGGTCTCCTTAAGAGAATATCGGCGTTGCAAGATCAACGGTGCCTGCAGATTTCAATTCCAAGAACTGGTTTAAAAGGTACAGAAACCCACTCACATGCTTACTGAAAGTACTTAAGAAACTTCAATAAAACATTCCAGGATCTCCAGGACTTGGAATCAAGTACCGTCAGAAACTGTAGACTCGAATATTTCCATTTAATTTAAAATAATTACATAGAAATTGTAGGTATTTACATTGTATAAATAAAGTGATTTTAAAAAAATATTTATTTTTGGAACCTAGGAGAATGTTTGAGTAGAAGCTTCCTTTTGTAAGGGTCATATTTCCACTTTTATGTAACATGTTACCACAATTTTTTTAGAACTTGAATTTGAATTGAAGTAAGTCAATAATTGGACTCATATATGATGCATGATGACCTTGGAAGTAAATTATTCCTTTCTTCCTTGATTACTTAGTGAGTATTAGAAATAAGGTTGGATTACATTTTAATATTTCATTTGAAAATCCTAACTCTCAGTATCCCCTGTTTTTCTGATTATCTTTTCATGATTCTTTTTGAGATGAATTAAAAAACATTTTTCTATTTTTCAAAATGATAAAAAGCATTATATTGATTGGGGACAATAAATGATTAATTTTGGGGGAATTTTATGTGTACATTAAATCACTTGATTTTCCACATCTTTTACTTAATTTTTTCATCATTTAATTATTTTTTTTGTTTTTGTAAAATAATTACATTAGTTTAATTTTATAATTTAATTTGTTGAATAATCATTTTATAATTTATTTTTTTATTTTTAGCTTTTAAAGTTATTAGTTGGTCTTATTTAATTTTATGTGCATTAATTCTCAAATTAATTTTTAATATTTTAATTTTGATTTTTCTTTTAAATTTATTTCATGAATGTATTTAATAATTAAATAAATTTCCAATTTATTTTCATTTAATTAACCAAATCATTAATTTAAATTTTAATCTTTTAATTTTGTATTATTAATTAGTTTAACATTAATTAATAAATTTTAATATTTAATGTGATTTTAATTTTTAATTTAATTTGAATGTTTTTTTAAATATATTTTTTTATTATCGAATCATTTATTTGTTTGGGATAATAAATTTAGTTTATAATTTAAGTTATGTTTTTAGTTTTTAGTTTTATCTTGTTTAAATAATTAATTAGTCAATTGTTTTAATTAATTCATTTTTTTAATTTACGTTTTTATTTATATAATAAATTAATTATTTTAGAGTTTTAAATCTACAATTTCTTTAATTCTTAAATGTGTTAACTTTTTTTGTTAACTGATAATTTTAAATTATTACAGATGTGTTATCACCAAATTTTTCATTCTATATGAGTGAGTCATTAATAATTTACTATTTTTTTCATTGTGTATACACCACTTGGATTCACATCCAGATTCATTTCCAACTACCTATAGGTTTTTTAGTTAGATGTATTTTTCTAATTTGACAAGGAGTGAAGAAACAAAGGTAACATGTTCGACGATTTCAACCATACCAAGATGAGTTGGTGGAAGACATAGGTGACCAGTGCCAAGACAACACAAGACATTAAAAATTTGAATACCTACAATAGAAGGGGTATCTAATTCATTTGGGAGATATCTTTTCACAATCATTGGGATTTTCTTAGACACTGAAGAGCAGGATCATGACAAAGATAGAAGAAGACTTATAGAACATGAGAATCAACATCACATGATTTGAGAGGTAGATTTCTTTCTCAAATTTTGTATTTCCTTATTCTATAATTCAACTGTTTTATATTACTATCTTGAATATGGTTTTGGGATAAACTTTTAAACTTGAGGATTTCTAATTATACTTGTTAATTAGTTTGTCTTCTCCACATCAAATTTTACAATGAATTTAAATGGATCATCAAGATCAATTTAGTATTCATTAATATTTTTTTGTGCCTCATGTTTAAAAATTAAAAAGTTTGATATCAATCAGTGATATTTATATTGAATTTCTTTATTCAATATTAAATTTCAAATCTTTGAAATATCACAATTAATTTATTTCCTTGAATTCATTTCAATTTCTATCGCAGTTTGTTGATCCTTGGAGTGGATAAATCCAAGAATCAATCTTCTTTTTGATTAATATTTTAGTTAGGGAGATTAATAAATCTCTTCCAAGGTGAATTTCAATTAAATTTTATATAAAGAAAATGTCAATTTCAACTAGTAAGAATTGGAAAACCCGAGTAATTATTATAATCAATTTCAATTCAATCTTTGTTTCTATATTTCATTCACTATTTTCCCTATTTGTTTATTATAGCTCCAATTATTACCTAGTTACTTAGAAAAATAGTTGTTTCATCATATTGGATTCATTAAAAATTTAATAGGAATGATAAGAAATGATATTTTTACCCACCATTGACAATAATGGGACCTATTTTGAGAAATTTAGGTAGCTTAGCCTTCCCTATGGGTTTAAACCTTTACTGTTATACTAGTGTAGGTTTATAAATAATATTTTGAGGTATGTGACTAACTATGAACCTATAAATCATAACAAAAAATTCATTAAAATGTAATTAAAAAATTATAAAAAATTATAAATAATAAATTCCAATAAATTTTATTATCTAGTAATGATAGAATTTTGGATGAAAATGAAGGACAACACCGCTATTACGAAACCAATTCAAAACAATCAAGATTACTCACATACGATATTGAAAATAGATAAAAACTAACTAATATACATATAATAAATAATTAAAAATTAAATTTATAAAATATTATAGATTTTAACAATGTTATGAAATAGGCAATTAAGATACTTATTTGTGTTATACAAAATATTCAAGCACTTTAGTGGAAGTTAGAAAATAAGGTAAGAGGCTATTTGTCTCGAATTTGATTTCATTGAGACATATTTCTTATTGTGAACCATGAAATATTTGATATGGTTTGACTATTTACTAATGATTTTCTTTTACTATATTCATGTAATTCATTGGGTTTGAATATCCATATCATATTCTTTATTTACATGGATTTCAATTCAAAGTAAACTATGTTTGAAAGAGTCCTTGTTAAACCAAATAACTTTTTTGAGTATGAATTATTCTTATTGAACTTCTATATTATGATTTTTTTTATTTCACCCTATAATTTTATTTCATGGTTCGTTCTTCCCCCCTATAAAGATAATGGATTTTTATTCAAATATTTTACCTTGATGAATTTATTCCTAAAAAATTATTTCATTGTTGAGAATAATTCTCATCATATTTTATGATGGTTTCCCATTATTTTTCATATTTTACTTTCTCTATAATGTTATCCATTATAATTGGAAACCTAATTATGTTTTTTCTCATGTTAACATCATAATTACTTTATCCACTATATTTTTTTACTATTTCTATGATATGGGTTTTAAATAAATATATTTAAAAATATTAAAAAGTGTTTTCCATCCATTACAAATAATTTTTTTATCTCCCACTCCAGATTTCTATTTTATAACTATTATGTCTTTTTGAGGACCTATTCTTGTAGTTTATTTTTAAAGGTAAATTCTTTCCAAAGTTTTCACATAACCTTTTTGAAACCTTCGATTCCTTTTCAATGCACATATTTTGATAATTATTTTAAAAAAGTAAAAGTTTTCAAAAATATTTTCACATAATATTTTCGATCATTTATGTATTTTTTTAAGAAATAATTATTTAGTTTTATTTCCAAATAATTACTCTGAAAATCAATTCTTTTAAATTTCTAAATAGTTAAATTTCCAAAAATGGGTTTTCAAAGTTACCCATATCTTCATCACTTACACAAACGTTAAAAGAGTTAGCTAAAATATATTAGGATTTAAATTATTTTTCCTATTTATCTTCAATGTAATTATTTAATTGGATGTTATTTTTCAATAACCACCCTCTGTATGTTTTTATATAATAATATTTTTTGGTTATTGAATTTTAGGTATTAACCATTTACATTCTTGGAGTTGATTTTGGGGATACCATATGAAAATTTCATGAAACACAATTTTTTTCCATGGGTTCTTCAAGATATAATGAATGATTTATTTCAAGTGGGACACATATAAATGGATGAGTGATAGGTGGGGTCATATATTTCCCTCCAATTCATTGGATCAATTTTGATATCAAATGCGATAAGGATTTTGATCATGAGCATTTTGTTCATTCAAAATATATTGCATGGGAATTTTTTTTGTTCCCAACATGCATCACGGGAATTTTTTTTGTTCATAACATATGGAGTGGGATATTTTTACAACATGAAGCATGTACATTTTGTTTGTTCCCAACATGAATCATTGGAATTTTACTTTTTCAAAACATAAAGCATGGACATTTTGTTTGTGAAAAACATGAAGCATTGAATTTTTTTTGTTAACAATATAAAGAATATATATATATATATATTTCACAATATTATAATTTTTATATGACTATTTTTATCCTAAATGTATTTGTTATTATAGTTTTCAAAGGCATGTAACATTTCCATACCACATTCCTATGATATTCTATCTAGGATCATGTTTATTTAATTATGTTTACACACTCTTTTGATTCATGTATTATGTTATTTCAAGCCTTATTCCATGGTTATATTATTTATTGGTCATTATTTTCTTATATATGTTGATTATACCCATATGATCATCATATTGTCATATATGATCCTTAATTTTTAACTCTTATGATTACCCTTACTGAGCATCCAATCCCCAAACTTACTTATATTTTTTTATAAAATTGAGAATATTCCCAAAAGGAAATGCCTCCTTTATTGAAATGAGACATATTTACACAAAAAAGTAGGATTATTCGTAATAGTACCTTTTTAAAAAGGAAAAAAGATCCTCCACAATGTCATTTAGAAATGTAGACTTAGTAGCATAAATCCATTTATTAGAAATTCCATCAGGCAGAGAGTTTTCTTCACAATAAGTATGAGTGATGATATAATTCAGGGATAAAAGTGATTCCATGAAGTTTCTCCATATGGTAGTGAGATTAAAATAAAGATATATCATTTAATTTCAGATTTCTAGTACAAAAGTGGCAGAATCACACTCAAGACACAAGTTAATCCAACCACATTGATTTTATATTTCAATCAAATTATTTATTCCAAGCATTTCAACTTCAAGAGAAGCGTTGGTTCTGAAAGGACCATTATAGAATATCATTGCATCTCCAAGATAATTTCTAATGATATCACTATATCCAAAAGTTCTTATATTTTCTATCAAAGATCTATCAGTTATTAATTTAATCTATCCCAGAATTGGTTAAATCCACATGACTTCCATGCTTCCCATAGGATGGTGATAATTACCTGTAATTACAAAATGCTTAAGCATAGTAAAATCATAAATAATGTTATCACAAAAACCATTTTGAATATAATATTCATTTTTTATAGCCACAATGAATTGAGGAAAATATGACAGTAAATAGAATAGAGCATTCCCATGGATTATTTTGTTCTAACTAGTCGATATCACATGGATGATTTTCATACTTAAATCCAAGAATAGGTTCTACAACTGATGGGAAAGAATCATATTTGTGTAATAGAAAATGTAGTCATGAATACAAGCTATATAGGGAAGTGAAACCTGAAACATGTCAGTATCAACATCCTACACTATGGCATCAGTCCCACATCTAGGAAACATATGATCAAGATTGTCCCTGTGCTGATTTCACATCACACATTACAAACATAATTTGATTACAATGTTTTATAGGAAGTTATCTCAAGGCAGGATAGTGTGTGTGATTCTCTATTTAGGGGAAAACCTTAAAGGAAGTATCCATCAATTGTTCAAACACTTATCCTAGCAATTAGAATTATCCTATACATCCATTTTGTATTCCAATATTAAGAAAAACCATCCATTGATGGAAGGTTCCAATATTATGGTATCTTTCGCAATAATGAAGTTGCATGTCAAAATAATATCTTTGATTTTATCATGGAGGTTTATAAGTAAATATCTATTTGATCATTAATGAACACATTAATGTCAAGTGAATGGTATTTGGAGCATATACAATTAATGAGAGGTGTACCTATCTAGTTTTCTAACAAAAAAATTTAGATTAGAATTAATGCTGTCTGGCCAGTGAGAATTTACTATAATCCAAGAGAAAGAGGTTTTAAAAGCAGGCCAAACATAGGAGTCCATGTAATTTAAAGTTCAACATTTGATCCTTCTATTGAATCTGATTTTTAGAAAGGAAATATCCTCATATTTTTCATTGATGAGTCTATACATAAAATTAACTTTTAAATCTTGATTTAATTTAAAGATATTTTTTATGCTGATCCCTCCAAATTCAATTGGTTGATTGGATTTTTTCCATAAAATAGTTGCAATTTTTTTTAAGAATTATTCCACTCCATAAAAAGTTTTTTATGAAAGAACTTATACTTTTGATAAGGGAAACTAGAAATTTATAAACCATAAAGGAATAGAGAAATTTTAAAACAATCACTACTTTCACCAGACTTATCCTTACTGCCATCAAAAGAGTATTTCCTTTCTAAGAGGCGTGTTGGTTTTTAATTTGACTCATAATGTGAAAAGAATCACTGACACAAGGTTTTATGTAGAACATGGGACCACCATGATAGGTGAAAGGGAGATAACCCTCTCTAACTACCATCTCATCGGAAATGCCAATTTTTCTAGCGATAAGAATTTTATTTCCAAAATATAATAAATAATTTTTTCCAACTAATCTCTTTCCTCAAGACTCTTTCAATGTATACGAGAAAATTCTTGAAATTCTTGATGCTTCTCTTTTCCCATTAGGTGAATAATATTATGTCATCATCATATAGTAAATGGGTGGGGCAAAAAAGACGTCTTCCATCTCTAATGGGTTTGATTTTTTTGTTATTCCCCATGTTAAGAATGAGTCTTCTCAGGTAATCTTCTGCGATAGAGAAAATAATGGAAGAAAGTGGATCACCCTTTTTGAAACATATGGGGTTTGTAAAATAACCATCAAGAGATCCTTTGAGAATAATAGAGATATAGGCTGAAATTATAAGGATTCTATTCCATGTAATGAATGTCTCATCAAATCCAAAATTCCATAAAACCTTGAAAATTAAACTCAAATATAAAGTATCAAAGTCTTTTCTAACAATGGTATTTATGGAAATATTAGTTCCTTCGGTTGATTTCATGATAAGTTTGACACATTAAGAAGTGGTAATAAGAAAATCTTGAATAGTTCTACCTTTAATGAATCTAAATTGACTTGAAGACACAATTCTTTTAGCGATTCCATCCATCCAAATGTCATGAATTTTTAAAATGATTTTTACATTTGGTTGACAAGGGCCACATTTCTAAAAAGGTTAATTTCATTTTCATTCTAAAATTTTTAAATGAGGGTAATAAATTGAGAATTATTGCCTTGTTATAGCTTCATACCATTGAGAAAAATGATAAATCAGTTAGCATACATCCACATGAATAATATCCCCACAGGTTTGAAAGAAAGAGATTATGAACTTATTTGGAATAGGTGAGCTACCATGGATAAGGCCAAATATAGATTCCTTAAAATCAAATTCCATTGAAATAGTAGAGAGAATGTAATTATCCACATTATTGAACTTTATTAGGATGATTCCTTCCATTAGATTCATGTAAGAGTTTGGATCATTAAATTTTTTTCTGTAATAAGAAACAAAATATGCATCCAAATCTTCACTGTTATCAAGAAACACCCCATTATCATTTAGAATAGCAATAGGCCTATTGATATTATTAACAATTTATAGAGAATTATAGAACTTAGTATTTGTTTCACCTAACGTTTTCCATATAACTTTCAATTCATCCATTTTTATTCCTTATTCTAGATTAAGGAGACAATTGAGAACCTGAGTAATCCTATTTTTATGATCAAGAACCAATGAGAAATCATCATGATTGTTATTCCCCTAAATAATATTAAGTAAGGATTCAAGATGAGAAATATTTTCATCCATTTTTCTTTAGTGATACCAACTCCAAACTTTCATATTTTTCTTAAGGAAATTAATATTTAAAACACAAGACAAGGCATCATCCTAAAAGTGAAATGTGTTCCATGTGTCTTGCACTAAGTTCTCACCGTTAGGGTGCAAGGACCATACACAATTTAATATGAATGGAAAAGCTGGTTTTATTCTCTAGTGATTATTTTTTCAAAATTGGTTGATCATCAAAATTTAATTTTGCAAGAGTAGTAGGGGAGATGGAACGCTAGACCATAAGAGTTGTATCATTGAAAAAACTCTATCCAACTTTATAGTCACCGTTTTGTTGAGATGGTTTCTATACTATGTGTATATAGTACCAGGAAAATTAACTTTATATAGATTTATATTCTCAATGAATGTACTAAAATCCCTACTTGAAGTAGACGAATTGAATATGCCAATCTTCTCATTTGGATGAATGATAAGATTAAAATATATAAGAATAGTCCATGGACCATTAAATTCTATGATTTTAACTTAAATATTCTTTTAAACACCTCTTATCTCAAGATAACCATTATAAGAGTAGATAAAAGAGAAGAAATCTTGTGTGAACAAATGGTTATAACTGAGGGTGACCATCCGTTCCGAAGAGTTAACAGAGGAAGTTCTATCCAAACTTGAATAGGCTAAAACCCAATGTTTTTTATTATTTTTTCATGACTTATTTCTGTTAATGAGCTGATATACCAACACATTAAGAGTAGTAATACATTAAAAAAACTTTTTGGATTAAAAAATCTAAGAGGTAGAGGCTTGTATTTCATGATGAAAATATTAATATATATAATAGTGTGAGGACTGGATATTCCCTAACAATTCCAGAAAAGGATCCTCATTTAAACTTATGTTTGGATCAAGATCTCCCTTTTTTCTTATCGCTGAATTTTTTTGTTCATGGTTCATTTTTTGATTGTCACTAACTCTTTGACCTTATTAACATGTCTTCCATATTTATTTTTGCATAGATTTTTTGGACTAGAGTAGTTGGATCCCCTAATTTGATCTGAAGATAGATGAGAAGTAGGAAAAAGTATTTCCACCACACCACCTATAAGAAATCAAACATTTTATTCACAGATGCACTAAATCCTACCTTTATATCATGAGATATCCCACTGAATTTGTTGAAGTCATCACTGGAAGTCAGGGATGAACCATATGTGGTCCTTTAATTATGTTTATCCAATAAATTTTCATTACTATTAGGATGATATAGTTTATAAGTGATGGATCCCAAATTATCTTTAGCCACATGATAAAGAGAATGATCTGATGATTTTGTGAATTGATCTGTAATATCCAAGATTGAGACTGCACCAGATTCTTCTTACTTTGAATTCATAAGATGTAAATTGTGACCAAAGTCAATAATATCATGGTACACAATAGAGAACTTTATTCTACTATAAAAAAACATAGTATGATATATATTGTTATCAATTATTTCAAATCCATCCTGAGAATGTGTTTCACCAGGATCTATGTCAGTTTGTAGGGTTTTTTTTTCTGTAGGTCTGTGATGGAAGTGTTTTGGTCATCACCAGAAATCTTAGTATGCCTATTGAATTTAATATTGATTATAATATTTAGTGAATTAGAGGATTATCCTTATCCATTCAGATGAGGTGAAATAGATCCCTTATTAATGTTGGGTGTTTCCACAAAGGAATTACTTTGTAGGGAGATACCAAGTGTAGTGATCTCATGAATAAGGTCAGTTTAGATGGAACCATCCTCACATATTGAAATTTATTGGTTACTTTCTCCATTAGCAGAAGAAAGCTTAAGATTTCATTGGATTAAGTATGGATTTCCCAATTCACCCCCCTTTATTCTTTATCAATAAGGCCATCCCAAGGATAACCCTTCATGATTTTAATGTCAATGGAACTGGACTACTTCTTAAACCATTTAATCGAGTCATTCTTATTTGAAGTATCACCTATATCAAGAGTAGAATATTTTCCTTTGTTACTTTTTTAAACTCTTTACAATCATTATTATCATTGGAGGGATTCACCTTCTTATGGATCACTTTGTAGTTTTAAGTAGAATGTCCTAAAATCCTCTATAACTCACCAAATGGTGGAGTATATTCATACTCAATTTTAGCATCAATTTTTTATTCATTGACATTGAAATTTATCATATCTCAGAGTATTGAATCAAAGTTATCCTCAAATAGAATCCTATAATAAAGGTTAATTTTAATATTCATAGTTTTTTTATCTAAATTCAGAGGGATACCAATGGAATCCATAAGGTCTCTAGTAATTTTAGATGCCAAAATACCCAGTTCAAACCATGTAATCCTACCAAGATTTTCAATATAGGATTTTCTTTATTAAAGGGATTTAAATTCATAAAACATTAATAAATTCAATGTACTCCAGGCTTCAAGTGAATGTTTACAGTTCTTCTCACTCGATCCAGATCCTTCTTTCTCCCCATAATAACATGAAAAATCCCCTTCCAATAAAAATTATTTTTAGTCACTCCCACCCAAAGATGAATGATTAATGACTTTAGATCTAGGATGGACCATGATTTGTCTCTCTTAGAGTATAAAACCCCCCAAGAATGGAGAACTTGTATATTCCATGTTGTTGTTGAAGGGAATATGTATTTGTAACTACCGAGATTCTACCTTAACCTATTCTCTTGAAAGCTGAAGGTTTGGGGTAGTCATACTTGGATGGATCTATATTATAGAGAGACTCAAAGAAAGAAATTCCTTTTACTTTCGAAATTTTAAGATCCTCATAAGAAAATAGGTTTTCTAGATTTTGTTTCTTATATACCTAATCCTGAAATTCATTAAACCTTCCATTCTTGGGATTGTGTGATTATCTATGAGATTTAAAGTTTAACATATGGAAATGTTGTAAAACAAAGATATATTATTGAGTTGTTATAGTTGTCATCAGAGAAATATTTAGTTATTTTTTATGAATTAGTTTAGTTATTCTTTGAGATTAGGATATTATCAATTGAGGATATAAATTTCATCAAGGAGTGATAAGTTATGGTTGATTATAATTCTAATGGTATATATAACCCTTTAGTTTTGGTGAGGTAATATTGAACATTTTAGGGATCATAATAAGAGAAAATTGGTGAAAACTATATAGGTAAGTCCAGGGGATAAGTATAAGTATGTGATAACATCATGATGTTTTGGTAACATATATATTGTATGTTTTTCCTTGGAATTACATCCTTGTATGGTAATGGTAGATAGATACATATTGATACAAATGCTCTTAGGGGTAATCACCCAAAAAAGGCTAGTTGAGTATCAACTCAATCTTAACTTTGGTGCATGATGAGTGGTATTAAGACTTGAAACATGGATAGACACTATTAGGGGACATTATTTGGTTAATCAAATTCTCTAAACAATCCATTATGGATGATTTATTTTTTTAATGAATTAGGTTAAGGAATAAGGGAAAACCCAACCTAAGGAATCCAATACAATACCAAGAGTGATATAGGTTAAATTAAAAGTAACATAGTCTTAAATTTAGGTACTATAGACATTAATAAGATATAATATTCCAAATTTAAATACATTTTTTTGAATAAGATAGAGGCTGAGACTCTATTATTAATATAAAGTAAAAGATATTGGCTGAGAATAGTATAGGAAAATAAGGAAAAGCTCAAACCAATAACTACTTACCAATCTTTTTCAACATTCATGAACTTAACCTCAATTTTTCTTCTTGAAGAGAATACCTGTCAATCCTTCCATGACCACACCCTCAGCCTCGTGATTTCCCCTACTTATAGGAATATATTCAAGGATTTTGTAATGAATTTCTACATCAGTGCTTTTAGAACCAGAGATGTCCTCTTTTCATTCCTCACATTTTTTAGGAGAAGTGTCTTTTGTCACAGGTGTCACCATTCCCTTAATGGTCATTGCTCCAACCGGGTCCACAATCTTCTGGTTCTATATAATCTAATTCTCAACCACCAAAGAAGTAGAAATCAGAGACTTTTTCTTCTTATATAATACTAGATGAAATCCTTGACTATCCATAGGTGGATTTTAAGATTTAGAAGTTACTGAAGAATCAGATTCTAAGATATACTTACCCTTTTGGTTACCTGAAGCAATCGTCCTTTCATGTGAGAGCTTATGATCTAACTCTTACTGGAATTATTCATTCACTTGATTATCCACTAAGTCATTATCTTTAGGATATGAACATGATTGAGTATTCTAAAATACCTCACCTTTTACTTTGCCTGAAGTAGCCATCCTTTCTAGTTAAAGATGTTTAGCAACCTCATTTTGAATTTCTTATTAATTGAATTGTTTATTCAAGTCATTTCCACTATCTGTAATTTGAGAAGTATCATGAATATGAGTTTGTTGTAATTGTTTTTTATCCTTATAAGAATCATCATAGTTTGCATTATCCTCCTTAGAGAATATTGCAGTTCAAGATTTCTGCTTCATCAGAGACCCCACCGGCAACCCCTTGCTATTATCGTCTTCAGGAAGCACATATGCCACATGTGAAACTGGATCTATGGGGGAATCACCATTATGGAAAATATATTCTGATGAGTATGAATTTTTAATTTTTTATTTCTTATACAGAGATTCGATGAGGGGCCTCTCATCCCACATTCCTCAGAAGAAACCTTCTTTCGACGAAGTTCCTGCGAATGCCCAACAATAATACATTCATTGTTGAAAAGAGATTTTTTATCATATTTAACATAAATTTGTATGTTATTATAGGGAGTCTCAAGGGTTACCTTTTCAATCAGGGTGGAGATGAGATAAGCCTCCACTCGTATCCTAGCATAATGTTCAAACCGAATATCCTCCGTCTCTTTGTCAATACTGATAGGATTTCTAATTTTCATGCCAATGTCAGGAAAGATATTTGGATTCTAAAAGACCCAATTGAGTCCATGAAGATGAAACTAGACCTAACAAAGGAATTCTAAACACATAAAATATTAAATTCCAAAGACCATTCATAGAAATGATGCCAACCGGGTTTCAAAAATAGAGAGCCAATGCCCCATGCTCTATGATTCAAGTCATCTAAAGAAAACAAGTAGTGATAAAATCATTGACCAAGAGAGTCACATTTCTAGTTAGATAATACCCAAAAAACGAGATTCTATGAGTCAAATATTCAAGCTTCCATAGTTGTTCACATTTTAGAAGAACAATACGTGAAATCAGAGTGTTTTTTCTAATTTCCATTCTCGCAGCAAATGTTGTAGGGTTTGCTTCAACATGGGCAGAAGAGCCCTTATGAACAATTCTACGTGGACAAGAATCTTTCAATGAAGTCAAGGATCTGACTCCACCCATTGTTGTATTTGTATATTAATCATAATAGGAACCACATGGATTCTACTAAGCATCTCTCAACACTAAAGATGAAGAGAGATTTGTAAATGCATCCCCCTTCGGGTCGATTGACTCCAAATCAGTAGATCTAAGAATCGTCTCCTTCAAATCATCGTCAGATCGACTGACTAGGCCTAGATATGAGGTCGGTTGGAGTCTATCTGAAGTGTTCGACTTCTCCTCAATAAGGGATCAATTAACATCAGAGGCACCAATATCATGAGTCACTGAGTGGAAGGTCCTCCGGGATGAGGTAGGAGTTGGAAACCTAGTTAATGCGGTACCACCACCATGAAAACATGGAAACCCTAGGAGTCATTTCGGCTTTGAGGGATATATCTCCCACTTCTATCTTGCTTCCCGTCCTCTATCCTAAATACATTGATTATCTTTATATATTATTGATCATTCATGATTAACTATTTGGTTTTATTTAACGATTTGAAATAACAGGTAGATAATTAAATTATAATTTGGAACTAGGTAGCTTATTTCATGTATAAAATTTTCAATTTTAATAAATTAAATATCTATTATCATGATAAAAGGATGGTAATACAACATGACTCTGCTTTCCCTCTCAGATGATTTAATTTCAATCATTATTTAAAAATCTAGTTCAAGAAATCCTGAAAATTTTTCTATAATTCAGAGAACTTTAACTTAAGCATACAAAATATCCAAAACTTCTTTAATTCATATATATTATTATTGTATTTTTGAAATTTTTCCCTATATTTTAAAGGTATTAATTACTCATAATACTCAATTTGAGAATTACCAAAATTGACTTTATTGATATTTAAAAATGCCACAAACCAAAATATATCTTACCATCCTTTATAGAGAAATTGATAATGGTGACTATAGATAAACACATATCTAAATTATTTTAAAAATTAGAGAATTTTTTATATTTTTTTAACCAACCTTGTTTTCAACCATTCAACTCGGGTCATGTTTAATGTTTTTATAAAAAAATTATTTAGAATGACATTTCAAACATATATATTCAAATCCAATGACTACATAAAACTTTTTTCCTTGATCACAATCAATCTAAAAAGTATTTCACTTGAATTATTAAGAATAAAAATTGATAGAATTTAAAAACCTTATATTACACAATGGAAACTCATGGACATGACCTGATGCACCTTTGAGCCTCCAAAAGTAAAAAAATAATTGGAGTAATTCGTGGTCTTCATTTTAAAAATTCATTCCAATAGAAACAAATTTTAATCATAACCGTATAATGAAACTTGTATTACATAAAAATTTGACAATAATAATATATACCTATGATGAGGGAAAATATGAGTTCAGTAGTGAAACTAAAAACACTGTGGATGAAACTTCATTAAAAATTAAATATTGAGTCATGGACACCCATAACATTTAAAATGAGTATTAATTAAAAATTATGAGGAAACAATTTATTGAATTTGGGGAGAATATAATGTTCTAAGGTTTCACTATGTATTTTCCTTAAATAAATATTATATTAGTTGCTTGTTCAATGCACAAATCCAAACTAAAATGAGATGTGACATATTATATGAACATTATTTATAAATAATAAGATTAATTAATCCTATAGTAGATAAAAAGATAATAATCAATTAAAATTTATTATTTTTAGAGGATTCATAATTAATAGTATTTAATATTAAAAAGGAGCATTCTTTTTTAAATAATTATTTAATGTGTTAATAAATTAAATCGACCACTTTTAAATGACTGGTATGATAATATATGATATTACAATATATGAAATAATATATTAACACTATTTAAATTATAAATTATTATGGAATAATATCAAGAATAATTAATGTTTTAAAAGGAAATATTCAATTAAGGTAGTTCTTATTTATATTTTTTATTTTCTATTAGAAACAAAATTTATGAATCATCCGTTGCATGAACTACCATCTCCACATGTAATATATATAATTTTTCATAAAGTTTATTTTTTTATTGATTTAACTATCTTTAAATATGAATCACCAACAAAAAAATATCTAAATAATATCATTATGAATCTATATATTGATGTTATTCCAAAAGAAACCACTTTTAAAACCATACTCACCTATTAATTATGATTTGTTCATGTTTAGGCCTGTTTAACCACCTACATTAAAAATTATATAAACCATCATAATGGAAGAACAAATAAAATTAAATAACTGTCTTATTAGGAATAAATTATTAAATAATTATTTTATTTTGGTTCCTGAATGGTAACAATAATAATAAACTCATTAATTAATATACCAAATTTTGTTCATTAAAAATCACAAAAACATGCACATTTTTATTTCATTTTAATGTATCATAACCAAAAATCCAATTGAATTAAATTATAAAATTATAAAAAAAATATAAATCATTAAATTAAATTCCTTGTATTATTTGGGAATGAAGAACTTTGGGAGAAGAATTAAGAACAACATAGCTATTGTGATACTAGTTTAAAATTATCAATATTACTTTCACCCCATATTAAAAATTGGTAATAAATTACTAATATACACATAGATAATAATTATAAATAACTTTTATAAAAGTTTATATATATAGATAAGTTTTTGAAATTATAGATTAAGATAGTTATTTTTTATATAGGATATTCAACCACTTTAGTGGAAGTCAAGAATTATGGTAATGGATTCTTTATCTCAAATATTATTTATTGAGAAATATTTCTTTTTTTTTTCACCATGATATCATTAATAAGGAATGATTACTAACAAATAATTTTTTTTACCATATTAAGGTAATTAATAGGGTCTTTATATCCATATCATGTTTTTTCTTTAAATAGATTTTGATTCAACAAATACCAAGGTTGTAAAGGTCTTTGTTTACTCAAGACCCTTTGTTGAGTTATAATGAATCTTCTTGAACTTATTTATTAAAATATTTTTTTATTCCACAATAATATTTAATTTCATGGTATTTTCACCCCTTCTCAAGGTAGAATTATTTTTTTATTCAATGATTTTACCTTGATTAATTCCTTGCTCAAAAAGTTTTTCTTTGTTGAGAATAATTACCACCCTATTTAATGATGGTTTCCCATAAATGTATTTATCATCCATCCCACAAATTTTATCATTTATAATAGAAAACCTAATTATGTTTTATCTAATATGAACATCACAATTCCATTTCCCTCTTTTCAAAAGTATGTTTTGTTATACTTTTTATTGTGTTCATTTTTAATAAATGAATTTCAAAATATTTAGAAAGGGTATTCCATCCTTTAAAAATAAAATGTTTTATATCTCACTCCACATTTATTTTGATAAAATTTATCCCTTTCGAAGGATATATGATTGAATTTTCAATTTAAAATTAAACATTTTCCAATGCTTTCACATCACCTATATAAAATCATTGTATCTTTTATAATTCTATTTTTTTAAGATTATTTTTAGAAAAGAAAAGTTTTTCAAAAGTTTTTGACATCATATTTAAGGACCTATATTTTTAAAGGATTGATTATTTAAGATTCTTCCAAATATTTATTTTTAAAATTCATTCTTTAATATTTCACAAATGTGACCTTTCTGAAAATGTCTTTCAAAAGTGACTCATAACTTTATTACTTACACCAAATTTAAAAGTTTTATCTAAAAAATATTTTAATATTTATCTCTCATTTCCATATTTATCTCCAAAGGCCTTATTTGCATGGAAGTTATTTTTAATGATCAAAACTCCAATTTGTCTTTTGAAATACAAATTTTAGTTGATTGAATTTTTTTATCAACAATTTACATTATTGAGGACAATTTTGGTGATAACATCTGAAAATTTTATAAAACACATTTTTATTTTCATGGGATCCTTATGATATAATGAATTATTAATTTCAAGTGGCACACATATGTATGTATGATTTATTTGTGAAATTTATTTCACCATAAAATTATTTTTTTAATGTTTTATATCAAATTTTATTAGGATATTGAGTGTGGGTATTTTTTAGTTCACAGTATATTACATGGGATTTTTTTACAACATGAAACATAGGAGTCTTGTTTTTTCAAAACACATAGAGTGGGAATTTTATTTCTTCACATCAGGGACTTTAGATAATTTGTTTGTTTATAACATTAAGTGTGTACATTTTTTTTTCTATAATATTAATAATGGATAATTTGTTTTGTTCACAACATGATGCGTATACATTATTTTTGTTAAAAATATGTATTGTGTAAATTTTGTTTCTTCAAAACCAAAATCATGTATATTTTTTCACAATTTTATAATTTATCAATGATTATTTTTGTTCCAAAGTTATTTGTTACACTATATTTTCAAGTAATGTCAAATTTCCAAAGCATATTCCTATGTTATGCTCCCATAGATTATGTTTTTGGATTAATGTTTCTACACTCTTTTTATTTGTGTCTTATGTTATTCCTATCATTATTGCATGACTCATGAATTATAATCTATTATTTATTAGGTATTATTTTCAAATTTATCATGATAATACCCGTATTATCACATTTACCCACTTATGATATTTTATAATTATCACTTATGTATACTGTTAATGAGAATCCGAGTTCACACCTCTGTTATATTTTCATTCCATAGGTTATGAAGATGATTGTCACTTATGAGAAGTCTAGAAGGAAGTTTAGTGTGGATTAATTATAAATAAATGTTCACAAGTGTAGTGAAATAATTTTATTATGTAGATAGAACTTAAAGACACTAAAATTTTTGTCCTTGGGATTGAATATTTATTTGAGATATATAATGTTTTTCTTAGGAAAATATTAAAAAATAAATAAATTATTAGCTTGGGTTGATATTACTTTACATGCTAATGTTTTTCCAATGTATCTTAATATTTCATATGTTTTGATTCTCAAAAAATCCCCATTTTTTTACTAATAAACTTATAATATTTCTTTTCACAAAATTACACTTTTTCATAATTAATATATTTTGGTGAAGTATATTGGTTACATTTTTTTAATGGTCAAAATATTTTTCCTATTAAAATATCATATGAGCTGATAAATTATCACACGAGATGATAATTTATAATATGAACTATTAATTTTCATATGCTATGAGGAAATCTATTTTCTTTTAAAGGAAATAATTTTATGAATAGTCAAACATCTTTATAGGGGATTTTATATTATATATTATAACAAGATGAAATTTAATAAATGAAATTCTTTTTTAAATGAATAAATTTATTATAAAGTAATGTAGTTATAGAAATCACATGCACTACATTGGCTATTTTGGAACATTATAAAATATTCCTTGTAAAATTTAGAATACCATTAAACATATTAACTATTGATAATATTATCATTTTACATTAACAGTTATGATTAGTATATATCAATGGTTATGATAAAATCCAATTGAGACAGATGAAAGAAGAGTTAAACTCAACCAATAAGAGATACCATATGAAGCCCATTTATTAGATATTTTGAGGGACGTGGCATCACATAGATTTTACCTTGACCAATCTCATGTATGTAAGGTTTGAATGAAACTGTTTATGGGTGATGTTCAATCTTATCGAGATAACACACCAAATAAAATTCGCCAAAGAACCCATGAAATCACCACCATCACACACCTTACCCTTAGGATATACACTGGTGTAATAAAGGGTTATTTATCTAAACCTTAATAACAGGAATATGTATATTTTCATTTTTAATAAAATATCTATTATATTTATACCTTTATTTTATTACTTTATAAATGATTATATAATATGTTTGATGAAAATTGGATTTTTATATAAGGAAATCAAAATTGTATTTTTGGGAAATATATAGTCTCAATTAAGACACTCTTTTCCAAATTTCCATAATTTTTGAAATAAATATTATTTTTAAAAAATATTAATATTAAATAAAATTTATTTAAATACAAATCATAATATAATTTAATTAAATCCAATGTAATTTTTACAAGGTTCACAAATTTGTTAGTATTGTGAAAAGTAATATTATTTAGTAAATATGATTTTTTATTTAAAAGTGAAACTTATCATATTTAGAAAATTATTTTGATAAAATTATTTTTATTTCTGAAATCATAATTTATAAATTAGCTTATGGTTATTTTTTCACAATTTTCTGAGATAGTTGATTTTTTGGGAAAAAAATTAAATACTGTATAAATAACCGGTTTGTATTATCACATCATAATAGCCCAAAAGTGATGTAATAAATTCTATAACGAGTATCCAAAACCAAAATCATGTTTTAACTATAAAATAATATGTTTTAAAGTTATTTTATTAAATTTATGATCCTTTAATGAATCATCCCAAACCAATATTATATTTTAATTTTTTAAAATCAACCCTTTAAGAACATGAGTCACTTCCACATTTCAAATAGTATTATTTTAATAATTTTGGTTCTTATCCTTATAATATATTCAAAACAACTCCTATTTGGAAAAAACCATTATAAAAAACCATGACAAGGCTTGCGATTTTTTTATTTTATCATATAGTGTTAAAAACCTATATTTAGAAATTAGTAAACAAATTCCCATATATTTTGTAGTAAAAATAAACCAATAATCCCACTCCTATTCAATCAAGATACACTAAGAATAAATTTTCTCTCCCTAAACCTCTCTAATTACCTACCATGGTTCTAAATCTTTTAAGACTCACCTCTCAAGCTTTTATAAAATCCCTCTCATGGTAAATAGTCCTCACCTCTTCCTTTCTTATCTCGAGTAATTTTTTTTTTGTAAAAATACTTTTTATTTACAATTATTCAGGTTGTAATGTGTTTTTAAACATACCTTTTACTATATTTATGATTCCCATGTAATGATATAACACATTTTATTCTCATTAATCCCATCCATGAGCCTTTATGTACACTCGTTATACTACCAAAATTATCCTATGATTTTCAATGTGAAACATTTATATTATGAATACCCATTCCCATTTCCACTCAAAGGAATTTACATAGATGAAAATATAATCATTTATTACGTAATTCCATATATGTAAACTTTACAACTTAATCAGGAGATTAAAATTGATGAAATGATTTATTATGTTGAATGATCTTTGTGGAACACAAATACATGTACATGATATGAATGTGACGAGTGGAGCTAGAATTATATGTCCCTACTATACCATAAGTAATGTTTTTATGTCATGAGATACTATGTATGGTATAAATGAAGTTATCTTAATAACACTATGTTGTGATGTATCTTTGGTTATCCTTGACATAATTTTTTTATGTGAAGTTTAATATTGTTTCCACATTACTATGTTTCCCTAAGGCTATCATTATATATCATGGTTTGATGTTCATGTTTATTATTAACACCCATTTATGTCACCAGGATATTCCTATCGACTCACATATACTGATTTAACTTATGCTATGCTTTTATTATTCCCTTAATATGCTTTATATCTCAACCCTTTCTTATGTATATCCATAGGATAAACTGTGTAGTAGTATAAGATCAATAGATTTTAAGGGCATGTTGTGGAATTTTTAAGAAATTTTATTTTTACCTTTTTAAAGTTACATTTTTATGTATCTAATTTACCAAATACACTAGGATTATCAATCTATCGAGTTTTTAATACATGTATCTTTATGTAATAAATCGTGAATAAATGTGTATTAAGGACTCGAGTTGTCATAGTTGGCATCAATGGAAATTCTAGTTATTTTGAAAATTAGGATTATAAAACATTAGTGAAATCCTTTAGGATAATAATAAAAAAATTATAACAACCATAAATTTTGTTAAGATATATAGTAAGTGGTTTCCAATAAATAAAATCCCAATCTGGATACTACAAGTGGTTGCGGCTCTATAACAACTTTACCAAGGGGTAATAACCTCAAAAAGGGAACATTGGGAAATGACTCAATTATCACCTAGTGTATAATAGATCGCTTTCTGGACACATGGTTTGATACTCCTGGGGGATATGATTTGTTTTAATTCACAAGCTCTTTAGAGGCCATCATGAAGGGAATGAAAATTCTGATAAAATACTATATTAGAAAAAAGATCATAGATAATTTATATTGAAACACTAAAATTCATAGGTTGAGGAATACATGTGATTTATGAGATTTCCCTTAAATGTTCATAGTTTCACTTTTATATGTTTAATAGTTTAAAAATTACTATAACTAAGTATATATTTTATGAAGTAAAAAATTATATTCATAATCAAATAGTGAAAGGTAGTCCTATAATCCATGATTCATTGCATTCTTTCATATCTTGAATGATTAGTAGAACTATTCAAACACCACCTCAAAACATGGAAGTGGATATATCTATGAAAATGAAAAATGTGGAAATTATTACATCCCAAGTATATAACATCCCCATTGTCCATATTTATGGGATGAAATTCCCAGTTAACCTTTTGATACCCCCTTATGAATTTTAATGCAATTTTGGGTATTGATTGACTTTACTTATAAAGAGAAAACATAAATTTTCAGGAGACATAAATCATCCTCTATATCATGAATCACCATATATTTCGATACAATTGAAATCATGAGGATGAATATCCTTTGGTACCATTATCTTAAGCATGAATATTATTTCCTTATGAGATAGTGTATCTATCTCAAATGATTGATACTAAGGAAAAGATAATCCTTGAAAACTTTTCCATCGTATAGGAATATGCTAACGTGTTACCCAAATAATTTCCTAGTATTCCTCCAATCTATGAGGTTGTGTTATCAATCGATATTATATCCAAAACAATTCAAATATCCAATAATCTATATAGAATATAAACTATTAAACTTGAGGATCTAAATAATCAACTATAGGAGAATATGGAAAAAGGGTTTATACACCTAAGTGCCTGAGCATGGGGTGAGTCGGTCCTATTCATCAAGAAGGATGGGTCCATGAGCTTATTCTTTAATTATTGTTTTCTCAATAAGATTTTGATAAAGAACAAGTATCCTCTACTATAGATTGATTACTCATTTTATTGACTATGTAGAGTCCAATACATATCTATTGAAGATCTTCGATCAAGATATTATCAAGTAAAGGTGAAAAAGGAGGATGCCCCAAGACTTATTTTCATAGAAGATACGATCACTACTAGTTCATAGTGATTCCATTTGGACTCACTAATGCTTCAACCATATTTATAGAATTAATGAATAGAGATTTAGGGATTAAATTGAAAAAATTTAGTAGTTTTTATAGATGATATTATTATCTAGTAAAAAAGAAAGGAGGAACATGATGAGAATATGAATAATTTACTGAATACCTTATGAATGAAAATTTGTATGATACGTATAGTAAATGTGAGGTTTTTATGGGTAAAGTAACATTCCCGGGGAATGTTACCACCAAAAAATGGATATTAGACTATCCTTCTAAAAAAAGGAAAATGAGGGATGAACAAAACCAATATCGTGATAGAGATCCATAGTTTACTTGGATTGGATGGGTACTATCTTTGATTAATGATAAACTTATCATGATTTTCAATCCCACTAACCATGCTAACGCGAAAGAGAGTGAAGTTTGAATGGGAGAATGAATATGAGGGGAGAATTAAAGAGTCAAAGAAGTGGCTAATAACTACACAAGTTCTCATATCACCCACCAGTTGTGAAGGATTTTCGATCTCTAATGATGTGTCCAAGAAAGTCTTGGGTTGTGTACTCATGAAATTTTAAAAATTGATAGTATATTCCTCCCACCAATTAAATATTCAAGATATGAATTACCCAACTCATGATATTGAATTAGTTTTAGCGATATTATCCTTAAGGATATAGATACATGATGTCTATAGGGATAAGTGTGAAATATATAATGATCATAAAATACTCAAGTATATAATCACACAAAATGAGTACAATATAAACCAAAAAATGTGGCTTGATTTGACAAAGGATTATGATTTTTTAATCATTTATAATCTTTTGAAGGTGAATAGAGTGGCAGATTCTTTGAGTAGAAAGGATCCTATGACCATATCCATGATGAGGATTGAAATGGATCCAATATTCTTGGACATGCAAAGGATGGAAATGTGAATAATAAAATGGCCTTTATCCAAAATTTCTCAAATTACTACACAATAATCCATTCCTAAGAGGATAAAGGTGGAAAAAAATGATTATACAATACTACAAAGAAATATAGAAAATATTCTAGAGCTCAAATTTTATAGAGATGGTGTTATAAGGCTTGGAAAGTAGATATTTTCCGCATAAAAACAAGATTTAAAGAGGGAAATTGTGGATTATGTTTCTATCTTGTATGTATCTATTCATATAGAATCAATAATATGTATAGATATATGGATAAAAATTATAGTGGGATAACATAAATAGGTAGATTATAGAATTTGTATCCCGATGCTTGGTATTCAAACTAGTCAAGGATAATGGAAAAAAGTACAAGTATATGATGTGACCATTTCTCATACCAATATGGAAATGGGAAAACATAATCATTTATTTCATCGTAGGATGCCCCAATAAAACTGAAAACACTAATTCCATATGGTTAGTATTCAATCACCTTATAAAGTCAACACATTTCATTACTATCAAGGGAGATTTCTCTATTGACCGACTTAAAAAGATATACATAAGGGAAGTGGTAAGACTGTATGGATAACCACTCTATATTGTATCTGATTGAGATCAGAGGTTTATGTTGATAGTATAGAGAATCCTTAAACAAAAATTAGACATAGAGATGATTTTTATCACTTTTTACCACCCTTAGATGGATGGTTAGTCTAAAATAACCATTCAAACTCTAGAGGATATGATGATATCATGTTAAATGGATTTATAAGGATGTTGGGATAAAAAACTTCCTCTAGTTGAGTTCTCATATGAAAACAATTTCTATTCTATATTTCAAACGGATCCATATAAACCATTGTATGATAAGAGGTCTCAAATTCCAACATGGTGGGATGAAGTTGGAGAGTGGAAACTTATGGGACCTAATCCTATCCAAGAGATGAAATATAAATCTCAAACCATTCAACATCATATAAAATCTATAAATAGTCGATAGAAAATCTATATAGATAATCATTAATGAGACCTAGAGTTTGAGGCTTGAGATAATCTGTTCCTTCATATACATCCATGGAAGAAATTCATGATATTTTAGAAGAATAGAAATCTTAGTCCATGATTCATCAGTTCAATTGATATCCTTGTTTTCATCAGATCCATGGATTATCAACTAGAACTCCAACCTAGCCTATCTCAAGTACATGAATTATTCCATGTATTCCTCTCGAGGAAGTACATACCAGACCTCCACATGTTTTGAATATATAAGTGGTACCTTTGGATAATGATATTTCACGTGAGGAGTTAATGGTGAATATCATAGATTGTAGAGACAAATTTCTATGAAAAATGAAAACAAACTTAATCAATTTTCTATGGTGGAACCACACGTTTAAGTGGGTGATATTAGAACCATAAGAGGCAACGAGAATGAATCACCCTCATCTATTTTAGTGCATGAAATAAAATTTCATATTTGAAATTTATGAAGGAGGAAGGATGTAACTGGATAAACTTTTATAAATGATATTACCTTTTCAATTAATAAACTATTTATTTATTAATGTAATTATATAATACATATGCATTACTTTGGATTTTTTATACCGTTATAAAATATATATTGTTGGATTTAAAATTCCATTAAGAATGCTAACCCTTGATAATATAGCCATTGTGCAGTGACCATTATGAATGGTATATATTAAGGGAAATGATAAAATCTAATTGACACAGATGAAAGAAGAGACAACCACAAATAGTAGGATCATACCCTATAAAGACCATTTATTAGAGCTTCTATGGGAGATGGAATCAGTAGGATTTACCCTTGACCATGCCTAAGTTGAGATATAGCCACTAAAGCTCGAGATAAACCATTTATGGGAGAATTATAAGCTAACCACGGCCCAAACAATTTTCATCGAACCACCCCAAGAAAGTATCAACATCACACACCTTATTCTTGGGGAATATACTTATGTTATAAGGTTTTATGTTTCAAGAACCTATTAACATTAATTTTTATATTTTTTTTTAATAAAACAATGATTATATTTATCTTTTTTATTATTAAATTACAAATGATTATATAATGCATTTGATAAAAAATATATTTTTATATGAGGAAATTAAAAATATAGTTTTGGGAAATATGTATTCTAAAACAAGACACTTTTGAAAATTTCATGAAATGTTTTAAAAAATTTATTTTAATAAAATATTTTTATAAATTAGTATTTATTTAAATATAAATTATAATATAAATTAATGAAGACCAATGTAATTTTTGTAATGATAAGAATACTAGTATCGTGAAAAATAGTATTTTTTAGTAAATAAGGATTTAAATTTATAAGTAAAAATTATGTACTAATGAAATAATTTTGATAAAATAAATATAATTTTTGAAATAAGAAAATTGGAATTATCTAATGATTATTTTTTCATAATTTTGTTGGACAATCAATTTTTTTTGGTAAAAATTAAATATGGTATAAATATACGATATATATTATGACATTATAATATCCCAAAAGTGATGTAATAAATTATATTAAGAGTACCCCAGATCAAAATCATTTTTACTATTTAAAATAATGAGATTTAATTTTTTTTAATTTCATAATCCTTTAATTAATCCTCCAAAACATATATTATATTTTAAGGTTTTAAATTATTTACTTATGAGAATGACTCACTTTCACATCACCAATGATATTATTTTTATAATTTACATTATCAGACTTATAAAAAATTTAAAACCAGTCATATTTGGTATAAACCAATGGAAAAAACCATGTTAAGGTTTGAGGTTTTGATTATGTTTTCATATACTATTCAAAACCTATGTTTAGAAATTAATAAAGGACTCACATCAATTTTGCGATAAATTCCCACCAATCCTCCCACTCAACTTCACTAAAAACCATTTAAGAATTAATTTCATCTACTAGTACCTCTCAAAATCCCTCACAATTGTTTTCAAATATCTTAAGATTCTCTTATCAAGATTTTAGAATCACCCTTTCAAGATAAGGGATCCTCTCCTCTTCCCTTTTATTTCAAGTACATTATTTGTACTAAGAATTCATTATTTCATACTGTTCATCTTGTAATATGTTTTAAAAATCTCTATTCTTGTCCTTATGATTCCCATGTAATGATAGAAAACCTTCCACTCTCACTAATCTCATCCATGAACGTTTATTTACACCCGTTATACAACCCAAAATTTCCTGTTATTTTTCATTTAAAATTTTCTTATTATGAATATCCATTCCCATTTCCACTCAAGGGTATTCACCTAGATATACATATACTTCATTTATTTTGGGGTTACATGAATTTAACCTAAACTTTTTAATTGTGGTATTATAATTTATTAAATACATTCTTATGTTGTATGATCTTTGTGGCACAGAAATGCAAATACTTGATATGAATGTAACAGGTGGGCTCAAAATTATATATCCCTATGATGCATTGAGTAATATTTCTAACTCATGAGATACTATGTACGGTTCACAAGAGGTTATCATAAAAACACAATGTTATTATGAATTTTCCATTAGACTTGACTTATGCTTATGAGGTCATATTTTATGTTGCTTCCACATTCTTATGTTTCCTTGATGTTATCATCTTATACCATGTTTTAACATTCATGTTTCTTATTCTTATGCTTTCATGTCACCTTGATATTCCTAATGTCTGAAATATACTACTTTACCTTATTCCATTATTTGATTCTTCCTATAATGATATTTATAAGTCACCCCTTTATTATGTACGTCCCTAGATTATCCCATGAAATATTAGATGATTAATGGATTCTAAGGGTATGTTTTGAATATTTTTAAACAATGTTGTCATTCCCTTATTTTGAGTTATTATTTTTTTTGTAACTAATTACCCAAATACAGTAGTCCACTCGATCTTTCAAGTTTTTAATATTGGTATATTTATGTAATAAATCATAAATTATGGTGTATTGAGGATATAAGTTATCATACAGAAAAATAAATTACCCTAAAAAAGTCTTACGTAGGAAAATTATCATTTGAGGAAAAAAAACACATGATCCATGAATTCTTGAGTATTAATTTATCATGTGAAGATTAAATTTTCATATGAAATGATGATTTGTGTTATGAGATTAGAAATTAAGAGTATTGATATTCCAAAAATAAAAATATAGTACAATGTGTTGAATTATCATATACATATCAAAAACTTCCATTGTGGAAAAACATTATATTCAGAATGGTGTTTCTATTTATTTATCCTAAGATGATAGGATTATTTTATGAAGAGTTGAAATATCATACGCAACATATTATCTTACAAAGTTAAATATTTGTTTCAAAGTGAAAATGATTTTTAGAGTTAAAAACTAAGAATTTCAATAATTATTATAATATTTTGATGTCAATAATGAAATGTGACGAAAATAATGTTCTTCAAAGACATAATCATTAGAAGTAATAGTTTTTACGATTATTCATTCCTTATTTCTAGGAGTTTATTACCATTACAGGAACTCTAGAAAATTACACAAGTAATTTTATTTTGTTTGAAATTATTGTGGATGGATAAGTAAAAATGAATTAAATAATATGTCTATTTCCATAAATTCACATAGTTCCAATAAAGACCATGGTGATAGTTAATAATGGTCTCTATGATTTTCATTTTCATAAATGAAGGTCACATGGGAGAAAAAAGTCTAACTTTTTTTATTATTCTATTATCTATTGACCCTTAAAGTATATATAGATATTATAATTTCAAAAAAAAAAAAAATCAAGAACTCTTGATGATACATAATACTATATGGAGAATTAAATTGATACTTTTTTTCCATACACATACAAGATATTATTTCTTTTCTATGAAAAAGAAAAAAATGATGTTATTATTCTTTTAAGAACACATCAAATGTAGTTGATACATATTCTGAAGCTATTTTTTGAATCCTTATTATTTTTTATTGAAGAACCTATTTTATCTTTTAAATTTAGATATTTCAAATTTGAGATGAAACTGTATCTCTATTCTACATCATTATCTTATGTAAAGTGAGCACTCACTGTTCTAAGTATAATAAGTTCATGGATAAGTATTATAAATAAGGGATAAACCTATACAATTTCTTATATTTTTTTGTAAAACATTTTAGTTGTTTTTAATCAACTTTCAAGGTCACTAGGAAGAAGACCTATATATTGAAATTCAACAAACTTATAGAGAGAGTGTTAGTGGAGTATACTAGAGGATTATTTTGACTAAAACAACTATAAATACTAAGTGATCTATTCTATTATTTTCTTTTTTTTGTTTCCACTCTCTATATAATAAAATATTTAATAAAACCTCATGGGTTGAATTTAATTTGGTTAAAATTTCACAGACTCAGTTCACTCGCTCTTATGTCAGTATGTAGATCCCTTTTGGTTAACAGTTATACCACGCCTCATGTTTACAGGGAGAATATCAACCATATATTTAATACATGGGGGACCCATTTCCAACATAAACATTCCACCAAGGGGTTTATAAATTTTATAGTTATTTGACCACAATTCCCTAACCATTCCATTATTCATTTGAATTCTAATAAAAAAAATACCTATATCACATAAAAAATGGCCTTAGATGGCTAAATAGAACACACCATTTTGTTTAAAAAAACACTCAATATAGTATATTTATTTGTATGAAAATGATAACCCGTGAGGAAATAGATAAAAAACCCCAAACTAGTGGTGTAAGATATGTGGTGGCCCATTGTAATGCCAATATGAGTGCGTCACAATCAAATGATATCTAGAACACAAGAACATGATGCCCATTCAGGCTTCATGTTCAGAAGATCCTTTCCTGGCTGTGTTAGGTGGACCAGACCCGCATTGTAGGCAGTGATGTTGTGTAGTTGGATGATGCGTGATGGGTCACAAGTGACTTATCCTATACAAGGCTGGCCCGCAAAACCCGATAAAGCGGGGTTAGGCTAGTCTTTCCCCCTTTCTTCCACATGGTAGACATAATATAGTCTGATCCTAGTGTGGATCAAATGAATGGTCTTGGGGTCCTATATGCCCCCACATCCTACATATTTGAATCACGTCATGGAGTCCTCACTACCTAATTCCACCACTCATACCTCTATCCACTAATGAAGTTAACTCGCTTTTAACATTGGGCTTCCCATCACGGCCCCCCCCCACCATCATCATATATACACTAGCCTCTATTGTTCCTTTCTCAAACTACCATGCCTATGATGACTCATTTTTTCCCATCGTACTGATACCACACCTTTCTCGGTCTGCCTTTCCATGGCCCCTTGCACCATTATTTAACGTTTCCCAATTCATCATGCTTGCATGTGCCTCATTTTCATATCCACTACCAACAATTTATAAAGAGTGTATAGGTTAGGTAAGATATAAATGACCAATTATCCATTTATATTGAATATATTTTCAACCATGATGATATCTCTAGATCATTCTAAGTGATGCACATGATTTGAGGTTTGGTGGAAGAGTAGTTAGATCCCCTCCACATTCTTTATTGATTTTCCACCATTGACCATGAAAATAAATAAATAAATTAGGAATTAAATCCACTTCCCTAAAATTACATGGCATGATATTCAATGTTTATGAATTCAAGAATTATGTTTCAATTTTTGAACTAAAAATGAAATTCAAAAATAATAAATAAGTGAAGATTAAAAATTTCCAGACTACATTGGATCAATCATTGATGATGTTAACACCCCTATTGAGTGTAATAAAAAATTCCGGTTATTAATTCAGTTGATTAATTATTTCCTTTGACCTCATGAGTTATATAGATCTCTAAAATATCTAGATCTATATTCCATTAATTCCATGGTTCATGCATCTTAACACTAGAAATGGAGAAAATGATGTTTAAATATTCAAACTTGGGTTTTTATAATATTTTATAAAAATAAATATCACTAGGTTCACTTCTATAAACCACCAAAGTAAACATAAATCATAGTGATGCTAGCGTAAAATCATTGCGCAGAATGTAATATCCATCTTAGGTTCCCCATCTAAGGCATTTTTTGGAAGGAAAATAAATATTTTCCTTGAATTCACATGCATTGTCTAAGAATAATATGTTATAATTAACATATTATTCTCATGTAACCTAATTGCCTAAAACTTTAGGATAGATTATAATAGGGGTAAAAATCACACCATGGGATCAAAAATAAAATTAGAAACTTTTTATTAGGTCTTATTCTAGGGTAAATTGACTATGTTTCCCCTAAATAGGCCCCAGTTCATGAAAATTAAAAATAGATCTGTGTTTTGACTGAGAAAAATCATGATCCATATATCTTCCCCATATATAACTTTTCATTCTCAAAAATAAAAATATCATGGATCCTCAAAATGGAAGCTCGTAAAATAACTATGTATGGAAAAATAGCATCACTCAAACATCCTTCACCACTAGAGTTTAGATATTTTAATGAACACGACACACAACCATACATCAAAGGGGACACCATTTAACATAAATAATGACATAAAGTCCGGTTCTTCTTGAAGAAAGACCTTAAAAAACACTCATTCTCTCTATGCAAGTATTTATAATCTTTTACACCAAAAAAATCTCTTCATCCTATGGTATCCCTACCACATGAGAAAAAATGAATCCATATCCCACTTGTATCTATATTATAAAGCTTCATTATCATGGATAACCCTAGCAGGAGTTGTCTGATCCCCACATTTAATTATTTTTTATGGTTTTCATATGAGAATAATTCATATATTCCACAATCTAACAGTAGGTTTATCATAATATTTTACACGAAAAGTAGAAGAATTTCCAATCAGAAAACATTTCTGGACCTATATAAGTCTATTTATCATCAACTACCCTCAAAGAACATGCACTAATGTCTGTAGCATGTGGAAAAAAAGAAACACATCACTTCCTCCTCAATATAGTCAATAAAAATCATTGGAATCTTCCATCCATATCCTGATCTCCAACAAGTTCATTATCACTATCTAAGATACCCTTTTTGTGTTTCCATCACTCTATCACAAATGATAAATATGGGAACATCAAGAACAACACCAACACCCAAAGACATCCTAATACCACCACTTATTATCAGGTTTCCCAATCCACTATAATATGAAGTAGTCGATATTGACCATTCAGATGGACTTTATCTATTATACATATACCCTATGATAACACATTATAAACTTGATCCATCAGAAACCCAAAGCTCTAGAGAATGTATATTCATAAAACACATATAAAGATTAACCATCTGATGGGTAAACTAAAAAAGATTCACTAAATACACCTCATTCAGGGTTGCACTCCCATATTCATGTCTCCACTTAGGATGTCCATCATGATATTCTCTAAGGGAACCAATGGAAAACCACTATTTTCCTAGGTAAGTGGTTGACATTCTCCCAAATATCAAGAGAACATTATAGTTCAATCACTTAAAAGCATTCAGTTATATAATACCACTAAATAAATTTCATCATAACTATCCCCTATCAAATATGGGAAGAGTGTGGGGCCACAAACACTATCCCATGATGAGAAACATCTTCTTCTTTGATCCAGAAAAAAATGATGTAAAATTAACTTCCCTAGCATCTCCTCCATCATCTAACATAGATTCCACTACCATAAATTTAAACCACCATGGCACTACTATCCACTAACATCTCATCAATGTCCATAACCTATAATTATTAAAGAAAAACCACAACCCCATTAATCCATAACTAATTCCATGAAATATTCCTACCTAACTAGTGGATGAGAAACAATTTTTCCATAATTTCAAACTATTTTCAATGTAAATTAACCCACTAATATAGATGAAACATGGACAAATCATTTTATTTTGATACCTTTGTGAAATATGGACTTCAACAATAAATGTCCTAAAAATGATTTTTAGTGGTTTTATTCATTTATTGAATTTAATGGGAAATATTTACAATGATACAGAGATTGGTTTTCTATGAATGCACTCCAGTGTCTTGGGTTTTTGTTGGTGTGATGTTCTAAGGCTCCTCCACATTGGACCATTCTTCCAACTTTACTCTACTACCCATATTTTCATGATTGAATGCTTCTCAGTTTAGTAAGGTGGTTTGGGATGGTGTTGGTGGTATTGTTCTATTTTGGGGACCCATCTTGGCTAGTGTTGTCCCCTGCTATGGATTCCAGTTGATTCCAATGGACCGGTGGTGGTGGTATTTTTATGGTTCTTCCCCACACTTTGATGTTCTAATTTATATCTATTATTTTTATTGGTCAAGTGTTTCTGGATCATGGTCTCTTCACCACTCTATGTTGATTGAATCTGGCATGTTGAATGATGTTCTATAAGTGATTTCAATGTTTTTTGTGCATGTTTCAACTTCTCCTTGATGGGAATGGTGGTCCAACGATGATTCTTAAAGTTTGTTTGATTATAGTTTCTTTGGTGAATTCTATGCTAGTAGAGACCATGATATATGCTTCCTCTATGTTTAGTAGTGGTGGGATTGAAACTAGTTTAAAATTTTAAATTGTAAATTTTAAATTTTAATTGGTTTTGAATTGATTTGTTTAATTTTCATTGGTGTGTAAGAGTTTACACTTCACCCCATAAAAGTTATTTTTTGTAAATTATAAAAATATAAGTTTATATACATTGATATAAATAATTGTGATTACATTTTTTAAAGGTTATTTAATTTTATTTTACTTGTTTTATTTTATTATAGAGAAAATTTGAAAAATCCTACACTAAAACTATAACATTAACTATTTTAGGTTTGAGGATGAAAATAATTGCTAAGACTTCAAGCGACCACATATTTATAATGATAGAATGTACCTTCACTCGATCGACTGTGAGGATTAATTGAAAATGTGGTTGAATTGATTGTAGTTATCAATTTACAGTGAGGTTCAATCAACCATGGATATTAATCAACTATGTCTCCCCTAAAGGGAATGTAAGTACATATTTAATAAACCATGCTAACCTATCAACCATGAGACTAAATCAATTTCAAGAAGACATATGAATGGCCATAAGAAGATTCAGGTGAAACTAAATGATTGGAGAGACTGCATGAAGAATTGTTTCATCCCCATATTGATTCCAAGAGACCATTATATGAAGTAAATTTACAAATTTGTGAAATATAAAGCCATATGATTCAAAAACAAAATTCAAAAAATATAAAAATTCAAAATAAAATCAAAATAAATTTTCATTCCCACTATCTTCATAATTTAGGATGAAAATATTTAGAATCCAAGTGGTGTGTATCTAGCTAATAAAAATGATGGAAATCATTGGAAATTATTTAATCATGGAGAAAATTCATGAGAAGTGTTCACATTGAGAAATCATTTTCATACATTTATCTGCATAATTTGATGTTTTAATGATAAAAAACCCAATTTTGTATCTAGTTTTTTTGTTGAGTGATTCTTAGCTATTCCATTTTTGAATCCAAATTTTGTTTTTAAATGACAAAATAATGGAATATTAATGATTATGGGTAATATAAATGAATTAATTGAATATATATTACAGTTTTCATGGAATATTTAAATATTTTTAAAAAGATAAACATTCATTAAAATGAATTTTATGGAAGATGGAGGACATTGTGGTGCTTTATAACTTGAAGGAAACATTGGATAACCAGTTTAGTTCCACTAGTAAGATGGAAGCTTGGATAGAATTACCCTCATCATCCAAAATTCCATCAGTCATCTATTTGAGGATCATCAACAAGATTTTTGAGGCAGATAGTGTGCATTGGCTACTAGGTAGGCTAATGGATAGCCGATAGAGGCTACTGATTATCTGTTTGGGTCAAGCTAGGAAGTCTAATTCTTCATTTATAATGGTAAAAAAATATGCCACATGGATCTTTATTACTTCGGATTGACCTGAATACTTACAGAATGTTCCAAGTATCCTAAAAGTATATAAATAGAGAATCAATGAGCCTTGGATGAATCAATAAACTGGTACAATATCCTTCATCTTTAATCAAGATATTGAATCTCTATATTTCTCTAATCCCTCCTCTCAAAAATCTATTCCATATTTCAAAATAAAAAAGGATCTCACCCTTTGTATCTATCTATATCTCTCTCCCTCTCTCTCTCCAATTGTATCTATTCTCCATGGGAGATAAATGAAAAAAGTTATAATGGAGTTTTCCATGAAACTCATCTCTTATAATCCATCCCACCTTCTGTTCATGGGTTTTTTTAAAACTAAGGAATGTTCTATTCTTGGGTCCCCATTAAAACTAATGGAGGTTTAGTTCTTGTGTATCCATTAAAATTAATGGAAGTTGGTTCTTGGGTTTCTATTAAAACCAAAGGGATGCCCTTAATAAGACATATCTCATTAATTTGGGGGTAGAGATATAGGGTCAGATTATGTTCCATTATATAACTCCTTAAAAAATTTTGTTCGCTCTCTATTTACTATATCATATTGCATTATTTTATTATCATATCACATGCATGCAAGAATTTTATTCGATCCTTCCTGTGTTTAAATTACTTTGATATTATATTTGTAACATAGATATAATTTTTCGACTAACGATTAATTGATTTATCACATAATTATTTTAAATTCAAATAATTTTGAATTTAACCTTTTATTTTTATTTAAATTTTTTGAAAGGGAAATTAATCCCCCTCTTTCCATATTTCTATGAAAAAAACTTCTTTCCCAAGTGGTGTTTTTTTTGAAAATTTATTAATTTAAAAAATTAATCTCAATTTTATTTTGAAAGTATTAACCCATTTGAAATATTTATTTTAATGTTTCATTAAATCTGTATTTTCATTCTCCTATTTTTTATGGAACTAACTAATCCTATTAGAAGAATCGGATGGAAACTTTTCTTGGTAGTATCTCTTACCCTATATGAAAAATGGTAATTCTTGAGTATATCCCAACTAACATATCTAAATAAAAATTGACTATTAGTGATTTTAAGAACATTTAAATTAATAAAAAATATAAGAATGCCTTATATTATGGTCTTGATCATAATGATTTTAACTTTTTTCCATGTGAAAAATGACATATGAAATATAGAAATTATTATAAGTCACACACGAAGGAACAAATAATGTTAATACACAAGATTAGATTTTTCTCATCAATATTTCCATGATTTCCCTATGCACCCTGATGAATATATTACAATCATGTTTATGAGATTTATTATAATTTACAATGGTATAAAATCTCTTAGTGATGCTTTCTCCATAAAAACACTACGGAAGAAAATACTAGGTTTTCTACCTAGTTTATGGGCTCCCAGAGTTCCAATGATCCAAGAAAGAAAATAAATTAAAATATGGTTGTCAAAGAACTCGTCAGATCTCAAATTTCATATAAAATCACCATGAAACATAAATTAACTAGGGAAGGAATAAAATCCAAGGAAATGTTGTATAATCATTCTTTTAAAGCAATCGAAGATGATGATTCTTCCGAATGGGACAATGATGACGAATGTAGTCTTGAATAAATTATTAAAAGGATAATCAAACTTATAAGAAAAAATAAATCATCCTGATATACCGAAAATAAAAATCTAATTTATGAACTAGTTGTGACTTATTATGAATGAAAAAAAGTGGTCTTACTAGACTGAATTTCATGATCTAGAAAATGAATCTAAAAGATAAGATGAAATGAAAAAAAGATATGATTTTTTTCATGGGGTGATAGTGATAGCTCAACCTCCATAATCAACTCAATTTCTAAATTCCTCATGGTACATCTCAAGAATGAAAATTAGGATAGTTATCATATATATCACCCTCCTTATCAATCCTATTATTTGTGATCATTATCTTATACTATTTAACTAAGCTATGATGATCTATAATATGATCAGGATCAATTTAAAAATGGTTTTCAACTACTTTCTTCATTATATTGAGATCTTGAAAAGAAATATAAGAAAGTGGTTCAAGAAAAAAATAAATTTTAAAATGAAAAGGGTATTCTATTAAAAGAATAATATAACATGATTTTTAATTAAAAAAACTTAATGTTGATGTTCTAAAATCTAAAATCAAGTATAATAAGAACTCTCACTAAAAATTCACCCATGGTGAAAAAATATTAACATGATCCCGAGTTTTTCTATGTGTCAAAAGAAATAATTATGGTTTTTCTTTTTCAAATAATAAAATAAGTTCTTAGAAACACATTAATTTTTGTGAAATGTATTTATTAGAATAAATTATTCAATTATTGTTGAAAATTTTGGAATCTTATATATAACCAGGATTGTGAAAATTCTAGATATAAAAGAGCCAATTCATCTTACTTCTCAAATTTTTAAAAGAATATTAATTTTTAATAAATTTGGTTTACTATTTTTTATTATATTACTATAATGAACACATAATTGTTTTTTTCATCATAGGTTTTTTGTATCACATTACTAGATCCTCAAGGGTACCAAAATGCACTTTTCTTTGATATTTTGTTAGACTTAAACACTGAACCTCATTGATCAGTTATTTAGTGGATTCCTAATAAAATGGTGAATCTAAAACCCTTGAATTAATTAATCAACTATTAACTCCTGAGATCATAATCTAATGATATAATTGAGGGGAAGCTCAGCTCTTTCATTTCTGGAGAAATTTTTGGACATCAACCTTGATGTACATGAGAAATGGGTTTTCAATATTTTTATATTTTATTTATCTATAGGTATTTATTTCAATATATCTCCCCTCTATCCCTAATCTATTCCCTCTTTATTCCTTAAAAGAGGAGATGTATTCTTTTTTTTCAAATATTTATCCTTTTTTGAAATATTAATTTTCTTGACTTTTTCAAAAATTTAATTTTCATGTATTTTTTAAAATTTATTTTCTTTTTTATTTTTCAAAATTTATTTTTCTTTTTTTCCAATTTATCTTAAATTTAATTAATATTATTTTTAATATATTTAAGACCTCTTATTTTATATTTTATTTTTCTAGTTAGACAGAGTTGTTTTAATGATCTACTCTTATTTTTTCCCTTATTTAAGAATGTATGAAATGTTTTATCTTTATGCAATAATGTTCTGTCTTGATTATTATTTGTAAAAAATAATGTTTTAATTATATATCTCATGGAAGTATTTTTTAATTCCTCTTATACCTACCATTTTTTATTTTTTATAATTAAAAAGGGGGTAAGTTTTAGGTGTTATGTTGTTCAAAATATGAGACGTTCTCAAAATTTTCTTCACTGGGTCAAAGGGGAAGGAATGTTTTTCTTATCTAGGGGGGGGGGCAATTCTAGTTTTTTATGAGAGGTTAGTTTAATTATTTAGTTGTTAAATATCTTTAATTATCATTATTATTGAATATTATTTATCTTTTAATCTTGGTGGAAATTTTCCTTTCTAAAATTTTGAATTTCATTGATATATCTTTATCTCTTAATTTTCACTTAATTTAACTTTTTTATGTTATGTTTTTTATCATAAAATAGGGTTTGTTTTTTTACCTATATATATCTCTCTCAATAACTTTTAATAAAAAACATAGATAATTATATATGTAATTGTTTCATTGAGTTATTCTCACATATAATTCATTTTTAAAGAAACAAATATTATAATTTTGAGGATCTTGTGTAATATAAATTAAGGAATTAAATAAATCTTGTAGTCTTATTAGATAAGTTAAATATATGTACTAAATATTAATACTCCCTATAATACCTTTGAAGGAAGCTAGAGGGGCATAGTGGAGTTATCTAATTTGTAAGCAACATCATGTAGCTTGTAACTTAGCTATAATACCTTATCATCCTCTAGAAGTCCACCGAATAGTTAGTAGAGGAGTAAAAACCAATTGATAGTGACATACAGTGTGTAATGGATGCCAAGAAGGCTTCCAACTTCCCATTTGAGGCTACCAAGTATCCAGTGGTGTCCAGCCGAAAAATCCAGGGATGTATTTATTATGGTAAAAAATATCCCACTCGTATATTTATTTATACATCTCAACCTGATGAATTCTATAATTTTCCCAACATCCAAGAAGGCTATAAATAGATATAGTTTACGAATATTGTAATAGATTTACACCAATAAAATTATCTCTCATTATCCCACATTCTATATTTGGTTCTTGGGTTTTAATTAACAACAATGAAATTTTTGTTCTTGGGTATCCCTTAAAACTAAGGGAAGTTTCGTTCTTGGGTCTCTATTAAAACCAATGGAATTTTGTTCTTTGGTTTTTGTTAAAACTATGGGATGAACTTAATACATCATATATCTCTTGTTGAGGGGTGGATACATAGGGGAAACTTGTGTGCCATTTCATAAATCCTTATCAAATCGAATTTTCTATCTATTTACTTTATTTGAGTGCATCATTTATCATCTGCTCACATACACACATAAATTTGATTCGATCATATCCTCACTTAAATTACATTGATATCATCTTTATAAATTAGATTTAATTTATCATCACCACTCATGTGATTTATTTTATTATTATTTAATTTTTTTTAATTTTGATATTGAACTTTTCTTATGATTTAAATTTTTAAAAGGTAAATTCACCCCACCTATTTCTAAATTTCTCTAACCAAAAATAATTGACCTCGTCCTGGACATGTGGAAGTTATCTGAGGAGGAAGAATGTCACTGTATGTGAAATTAATTTTTATAAAAAGTATAAGATATTGATTATAAATATTTTCACCCCTCCATATTATAAAGGATTCAAACCTTGGCCTTCACCCACATGATTTTTTAATTTAGGGAACTGCTATATTTTCAAATTATAATATTAATTTTTTGATATTTAATTTGGTTTGTCCATTATTATCTTGCACTTTATTCATGTTTCACTCTCTATGTAGTGATGGTTATTCTCAATCTATCAGCGATAATGAGAGTCTAAGATGATTATCCATTTAAAGATGAAACTTAGTGAACTAGATTCCCTAGACTGATCCTTTTTTTATATGTTTTTCTAGGAATTTGGGTGTTTGAGGTGCCAAGGAAGTGATTACACTTCATGTTCTTCCTTCATTCATTTTATTTCAAATTACTAAAAAGTTTTCATCTCCGTCTATTATGATCACTAGTTTATGAATGGATTATTAGTTTGATTATTGGATGGATTCAAAACTATAAACCATCTAATAGAGTGATGATTTTATCAATTGGAAGTTATTCTTGAGTGTAAAGTGAATTCACACCTTTTAGGTAGTGAGGTTCTGTGTAGTAGGTTAGAAAAAATAAATAAAGAATATATAGTCAATGTAGTGAGATAATGAAGGATATTTATGTTTTAATATAAGGGTGTTTCCTTTTAATCATTCATTTTTTCTTGAATTTGGAATCTATTTCCTCTTATATGAAAAAACCCCCATGTGTATTACATTCAAAATAAAATTAAACCAAATGAAAAAAAATATGTTCTAGGATAATGAATCTCTTGATTTTTTAAATAGATGAACCTAATAAGCCAGAAAGATATATTACAAGAGTTATATAAATTATATGTGCAAGGACCATGAAAAAATTTACATCACTAAATCCATTACCAGGGAGTTGGGATGGGTTTTTCATTATTTTTTTATAATTGTTAATTGTTTGCTTCATTTATTTTGGTTTCATTTTTTCTCTTTTTTTGTTTAATTATTTCAAGTCATTTATTAATTATTTTATTTGACATGAGATAAATATAAAATTTTATACATTCTATAATAATGGATCACTAATTCTATTATTGAATCAAAGAGATTTATAGACTCACTACGAAGGTCACAATACCGCACCTGAAAAAATTATTTATTTTTACTCAACCTAACCCACCATAGAAGGTTGAGGATAATAATTTATAAGGACAAATAAAAAAACAGTATGGACACACCAATGGGTCAGTGGATGAACAATATTACCATGAATTATACCTATATGAACTTAAAATTCACTCAGACCTTCTAGAAGAAGAATATTTTACACTAGAGAAGTTTAAAGCTTACATCAACACCTCTATAATATTGGAACAAAATAGAAGGAACGAAAAGGATATTTCAAAGAGTTTAAAGACATAATGGTTATGATATCCAACACCCTCTAAGGAACTTATAGATAAATGAAGAAAATAACACGATGAAGAGGATCATGAGGTGATTGAAGAAGATGAACATAAAATTAAACCCCTACCAATATCAATAGTACAATTGGAGGGAGATATTATAAAAGAGGAAGATCTACCATAGTCTATAATTAAAAAAATTTCACAGTGGACCTGTACTTTGAAGAGGAGTTAGAAACTATAATCATTGTGGGAATTTCACTTACATTTGTTTCACCTCTGAGGGCAATGTGGGTGTGCATGTGGGGAACAAATGAAAAGAATGTTCTAATTGGTGACAATCATTTGTTCGTTATTATAAAAACTTTCACGTCACCATCTTTGTTACAACCCAATTCACATTGTCATACTTTAAAGGAGGATTGGATTGAACCCACAGGGACTGGGTAGTTTATCCCTTCTATATCGAGAAAGAGGTTCCACAGTCCAATAGTCCCAGGGGGTGATTGCATGGGGTCAAGTACTTGTGAAATTAGTTCTATTAGGATATAACTTCTCAGATGGTCTCCAATAAGTTTATTTTTTGAGCTAAAAACACCCAAATCCTCTTGTATCCAGGATTCACAGACCTTATTTCTAAAGGAAGGCGCTCGTTGGATGATTATTTGGCCAATGAAACTTAAGGAATCCATTGGCAGAGAGGATGGGAGGTTGGGCTCACCGCACCCTTGGGAGGGATTATTCCCAATTCCAGGACTTTATTATAGATTTAAGTCATGCTCATATGTTCATGAATCCTTTGTTCATTCTTGGAGAGTGTGTCCATGAGCTACCCCTGGTTTGCAGGATCGCCATAGGCTTACATGGAGTTGACGCTATGGAGGTAATGCTGACTTAATCCATGCAGTAAGGAACTCTAGAGTTTATCATCATCTAGGGGGACAACATGTGACTTGATGTTGGGATAAAACCCATAATACAAAACTTCATACATATCCTTAGTGTAGGAATCATATCCCATGCAGTTCGGGAAACATGGGGCTTACACATGGAAGCTTCCCATTTTATGGGACATGATTGGGTGGACCCTTTTTGAAGGGAACCCTTTTGAGATCAAGCCTTCAAGAAGTTGTACTATGTATCCGGGTTTGATCAGGAATTAGAGTTCTCATAGTTTATAAGATATGGCTCTAACGTGAAGAAGCTGACCATTTGTGGTGACATGATTGGTTGGACCCTTTTGCAAGAGCACCCTTTGAGATCGGGCATTCAAGTAGGCATCCAAAGCATCCTAGTTTTATCAAGAATCATAGTTCTCATAGTTCAGAATTATGTGGATGTTGTAATCATCACAAATATCTAATACCACATCAGTCATGATTGGTGTGAGAAACAAAAGGATATGAGATATCCAACCAACCAAACACCTCCTCTCCTGCTGATGGGAGAGGGAGGGCCTATTGTGGAAGAGGCTGGGGAGACCGTGGGTGAGGGCGTGCATCGATGAACCTTTCAATCTGGGATGACATTAGAGGTCACGTGGCTCAGACCTCAGAATATTGGGGACTTACCTCAGTGGGATCACCCCTTGAATGTCATATGGGGTATACTATAGTTTAAAGTCATATATCTTGGACGATGGAATCACATTTTAATGTTGTATTATAGGGAAAATAACTATAGTGTTTAACATAATATGGATAGGACTAATTGGGGTCTTGCAGTTTAGGGTCATACGACAAGGATCACAGGTTATATAAACCATGATTAACTGGAGTAAAATCATATTTGGATACTCTGACGTGCCCCGAACATAAGTGGGGTGAATGTGTAAACCATGATTATGGATGATACTAAATTTGGATAAATTATATGAGGTATGGAAGACATTGAAGAGTATAATGGCAGGAGAGGGCTCTCATAAGGAAAAATTTTCCTTTGTTGACAATCTGTTTTATGGGAAACATATGCAGAGCTACCAGGGCATGATGTGCATAGTCAAGTAGAGGTATCCTCAGAACATTGACTATCCATTTCTGATGGCTGGGAATGTTTATGAAGATCTAGAATCTCCCAATACTCTACCGTTTAAAGTCATATATCTTGGACGATGGAATCCCAGTTTAATGTCATGTTTCATGGAATAATACCATACAATTTAATTCTATATTTCTATGATGATAAATCATAGTCTATGGTCATAGATTTTGGACCATTATTACTGAATCCATGAATAGACATAGGAAAACTGGGTTGGGATGTTTTGACATGCCTTGAACCTGAGAAGGAAGGAAATTATAAACCATGACTCTTGGGATTCTTGGATTAAGAGAAATGATATGGGGCATGAAAGCCATTGAGGCAGACAGAGGTAGGAAATGACTCTCCAGAGGGAGAATTTTCCTTTGGTTGACGACCTTTTTGTATGAAACATATGCAGAGCCACCTGGGCATGATGTGTATATTAAAACAAAGGTGTACACAACACACTGGCCTTATAATTTTTATATCCATGGAGGTTTAGGGGGATCCAAAATCACCAGAGTGACATATTTTAGTGGATGGAAATGATGTGTCTGGGAATTTAAGAAACATTTAAGATATGATTGTCCGTGGTGTTCTGGGTCAACCTGGCATAGGAGGCATGTGATAGGGGTTTTTGGGAGGTTAATGAGGAATGTATCTTCTCATGGTATTTAAGGGACTATTTTTTAGGTAACATAAGGGTCACAATAGAAAATGTCGTCGACTAGGCCCAAGAAGTCCAGGGTGTGACCATCTATTTTGCATGGGGGTCAGGGACAAAAGTAAGGGGACCAGCCCAGATGGCCATGACTGTAGCCTAGTAGTGATCTCGAGCAGGGGTGTGGGGGCATAACCCCTATAGTATGCACTGGTGGGCATGAATGGTATTTCGCATAAGGGTGTTCACATAGGATCTAGTCACATAGGATGATACACATACTATCTTTGGCATAGGGTCTTCTGAGTACCATTTTATGGATAAGAGCTGGTCGCCAATGACATTCCACATAGGGAGTCCACAATCCATTTTTATTATATTTTTTTTTTATTTTCTAGTTTCCTATATAGGTTCTTCCGAATACGGTTCGTGGTGAGGAATTCCACAAACTGATTTCTGTATATGGTTCGTAGGATGAATTCCGCGAACTATTTTGGATGTGAGATGGAGTCCTACGAACTACTTCTGGTGTGGTAGAAATTCCTCCCACACCCTATATGTTCTTCATACCCTTTTTACCCATCCTAGATATCTACCTCCATATTCTTCCACCCTTTCTTTAATTCCCATGGTGGTCCTTTTATAGATTTACAGTAGAAGCTATCTGTGATTCAAATGACACCTTTTGTTGAAGCCCATGGAGGAAATCTGGGCCACGAATAACTCGGTCAACCACAGTTTGTGGAGGTGTGAGATGCCGATAGCTTCTCCTAATATAAAAACCACATCTTTGTGGGGATGGTGTGCGGGTCTTACCTTTTTCAGAATCTATCTGAGGAAAACGATTCATGGTGGCTTCAGTTCATGGGTGGAAATTCACTATGAATAGTTTCATTCACTAGCCAATGCCTCATGGGCCAGCGCGTCATAGGCCATCTATATACTAGTGGTTCATATTTTATGACTTCTACAAACCTTTCTTGGAAATTGGTATGCAACCTGGCCAGATTCCTTTGCAAAAATTTATTTCTTTAAATTTCTTCTCAAATTATCAATCCAACACGTATTTGTTCTTCTTTACCAAACTTTTGTTAGTATTTTCCTTCCATTTTCTGAATTTTCAGGACCCTAAATCATTGTTAATTTGTTTATATAATTTTATTGAAGCTAAAATGTAGACTAATCTACATTATTTTGTAAATGAAAAATTAGAAGGATTCATGGAGTCTCTAGATTTTAAAGATATAGATGAAGTTGAGGTGATCGAATTTGAAAAAAATGTAGAATTCCCATTACTAGATATATTTATATTATAATAATTCTATGAAGTTTTTCATTGAAAAAAATAACAACATAGAATCAACGAGGGGAACTTATATAATTTGAATACATTTCATTAAAATATTGTTGAACATGTACATAATTAGGATTTATCATGTTATAAAATTAAGTATTTAGATACACTTGTGTTATCATGTAATGATAATGATGATGATGAGATAATTTTCATTGAGGAAGTTTTTTAATTTATACTACTAATACCATAATATGAAGACCTGAGATCCTTTTTCATTGAGAAAGAGCTTGAGTTTGGGCTGCCTAAGAGATTATAAATTTCTATTGAATATATTATTATTTATTTTTATTGCTTGACCCAAACTCTAACTCTAAGTTTCAAGAGTTTATAGGTTTTTTTAAGTAGAATTTGGACCTATATGATTAATAAGAACCTGAGGCATCCACCATTGAAGAGTGGATTGAGCTGAAAATAGATGAAAGGGCTACCTAAAGTGAAGGGGAGGAGATTAATAAAGAATATTTTGAAAAAATATGGAAGTATTACTTATATTATTGAGACAAGGAATTCCTAGAAGAGAAGGTATCCAAATTTTATAGAAATATGGTGTTATAAGTTGAGGAAGAGTTACTAATGGATTATCATGATGAAATAGAAGTAATAACTACTACATATGAGGGGGTGGATTTTTATTTGGTCTCAACTTGATTAAATTTTATTCAATTCAAATGATTTATGGAATCTAATTTAAAAATGTTATAGAAACATTTTGTAGTATCCACTAGAAGATTAACCCATAAGTGTTTTGTATGAGGGGGACCCATACATCTTCCTTCCACCTCCACTTCAAAAAGTGAACAACACTAATTAGGGGGTGTATATCAAGAACTCTATCAAAGGGAACCACCAAGAATAAGTAAATCTAAATATATTTGGATAGAATATGATGTGGTGGTTTATTTCATGAAAACCACATAATAAAAATGAATAGGGATAAATAAAAAGCTATCTATCTATGGATAACCTAAATACACCCCCTATTTGGACGAAATAACAGAGTATTCTTTCTTTTATCATTGTTTTTGTCTTTTTTTTCAATAAAATGTCTTATAATTTGATTCTATTTTCTATAGGTTTCCACAATCAAATAACACTTAGATGTCTCGATCAACATTTTTACAAATTAATAGGGGAGAGGTTAACTCAAACTTACTTGAATAAAAAACACTAGATGATTTCTAACGTTTTACACTATTTTATCCATAAAAGTTCAGTGCATTTTACTAAATTTTATGGGGTTATAATGATTAAGTGTGGGGGATAGATTTTCAATATGTTTAGAATTAGTTTGGGAATTATTTTTATTTAAATATGTCAATAAAATATTTCTTCATATTTTTCTCTTCATTTTTTTTATTTTTAGTGCGATTTTAGGCGAGGAAAACATGAGTTTCATTGTTCTCCTCTCTAGTGGATAATTTAATGTTAGTTATTGGAATTAATGAATTATGAAATTTCAATATTTTTATATTTTTGAGTGTAATTTCCAATATTTTTGTAGAAATTGTATTTTGGAACTAGGAAAAAGAGTGTTATAGAAATTAATTTATGTGGAATTAGAATTATAGCTGGAGGAAAATAGATTTTGGAAATCGAACCTAGGTAGCTTAGTCGTTGTGAAATAGAACATATAAGGGAGCCAAATTCATTTAATATATATTTTTATTCTTTTTTTTAACAAAAAACACTTATAAGGTTTTAGTTAGAATTTGAAAAAGTATTTAATTATACTCTATGATGGAATATAAAATTTTCAAACAAAATTTTAAATTATTAGAAATTTGTATTCATTGAAGGCTCCAGATGATTAAAAATTTAGTCAACTCTAGCTCCTAATGAATAGGATCCTAGAAAAATTAATCCATCCCAACTGAAGTCTTATGGTAGTCCTCCAAAACAATCTTAACAATATTAAAACCATAAATTAATATATTATTTTGAGATTTAATCCAATTAGTTTTTCTTAAATGATTTTAACATGAAGAAGTCTACCATACATCCTATCATAGTCTTCCATTGAAGTGTAATTTTTTAGGAATTAATTTTATTTCTTTTCATCCTTGTAATAAATAAGGATATAACTATAATTCCTTTGAAACTAAATAAAAATTGGAAATTAAGATAAAAAAATGATGTTGTGAGATGATTAGGCACAATGTGTGTGAGTAATAAATTCCTCTATAAATCAAATAATTGATTTTCATAACACATGGATAGTAAAAAAATTCAATAAGTGAATAATTATAAAAAAATTAATGAATTAATGTGGGGGGTAATATTGAAACAAAATAAATAATATGGAAATTTATTTATAAGAATATCATTTGAGTTGTACCAAGTAAGTGAAAAATGAATCTTTGGTTTTAAGAACTTAGGGGAAGAGTGATTTTTGAATGTTCCATTTTTAATGTTTTAATTCCACTAAAAACAAATTTTTTTTCACTCTTTGAAATGGAACTTCAACAAAATTAAATTAATAAAGTGAAATTAATTCTTTGAGGAAGTGTGAGATCTTCAGTAATGAATGTGTAATTTCTTTTCTTTATTTATGGTGTGTGTATTTGAAAATAGGTGCGACTATCATTTTATAAATTAAATTCATTGTATTTTCTAGGAGTGTGGTAGTATAATTATGGGGGAGTGACCAGATAAATTTTTATTTAATTTTGAAATGATTTTTATTAGAAATTAACACCAAAATCTAGACAGAAAATGGGAAAATATTTTTCGTGGTTCTTTTTTGAAATCATGAATTCAGTGAAAATGGCTTAAAATATGTTTTTTAGTGGTTTTAATTATTCCTTGTATTTATTAGAGAAGACATACATTGAATTGGGTAATTTTAATTACATTATATAATGGAAATTTTATCTAATTTTAATTGGTTTATTTTATTTTAGAGATAATTGGACAAATCCTTCAAAAAAATTGCAACTTTCACTATTTAAAGAATAGGTATGAATAAATTTAAAAGAATCCAAGAGATAATATCTTTATGGTGATCTACCATTCCTTATCTCAATCAACCATGAGGGTTTACTGACTTTGAGCTTGACTCGACTGTGGATCTTAATAAACTATGAGGGCTAATAAACTATGAGGTTAAATCAACCTTAGATCTTTGTCTACCATGTATATCCCAAAGATATCAAAAGTTAAGATCCAATAAACCTTTTCAAACAACTAATTCTGAGACTGAGTTGATTAAAAAAAGAGATCTAACTGATTGTGTGAATATTCTTAAGTGACCGCATGATTGAAAAGAACATACAAATGACCATTCTATACTTTTTTTCCAAGAAACTATGCTATATGGCTGATCTAGGAATTATCTAAATTTTGGAATTCATGATTTAAAATTCAAAATTCCAAAAAGGAAATATTCAACCTAAAATGAAAATCAAATTTCATTCGATTCATCTTCTCAAATTTGTAAGAAACTCGTTATCAACCACTCTACATGTATCTAGCTAATGAAAAAGATATAGATCATGGTAATGGATTTAAGAAAGGAAAATATTCTCAGGATGAGCTCACCTGGAGAAATTATGACCCTTATCATAAGCATGTGGAAGCGATCTGAAGAGAAATAATTCTACTCATCACAGTACTATTTTTAAAAATAGGAAGACAATAATGGCTATATATATTCTCCCCTACCCATTATAAAGGATTTAATCCTTGGCCTACAAACTAAAATTGTTACAATTTAGTGATTTACTGTATTTATATAATTTTAATTCTAATTCTATTCATTTTTTATCTATGATTTTCCTTCTTATCTTTCAACTATCTTTATTTTTCTCCCTTTTTGAAGTAAATTTGATTCTCAATATATCATCAATGATGAGAGGATAACCAAAGTATCACATTCTAGATGACAATAAGTGTATTTGTATATACATGATATCAATAAAATATTATTTTTAATGGATTTCTCCACACACATCACCTAACTAAAACGTATCATGATATATTTTGTTAAGATAAAATTATATGTATGAAATGTGACTGTTATAATGTACTAATTTAATTGGTTGTCATAAATAATATTATTCACATTTTTAAATATGTATAGAAAAAAATAATGGGTCATTTTTAATACTAGTTCATTAATAAAATTCAATTAGCATAACTAAATAACTATTAAGACTACTTTATGATTAAAAACGTATTTTTAAAAATATTTCCTTTTTATATGATATGTATTTTTATTTAAAGAAACTAAATATATTATTGATTAATGATGATAAAATAATTTTTTGGTATGAATAATATATTAAAACTAATTCAATTAGTAATTTATAGGAAATAATAATAAGATAAGTTAACAATTAAAGTCATTTTCCTATAAAAATAAATTTTCATTTCATCTTATATTTAAATTTAAAACTTAAATCCCTAAATTTTAGAATTTTAATTTTAAAAATTGAAATTCATTTATGTATTAATTACAAAAATATTAAATTAAGATTAATTTTTAGGATCATTTAGAAATGATTGATTTTTAGGGGAATAATGAAAAGAACCATTTTTAAAAATACCGAGACTTTTATAACATCATTATGGTATAATAATAACTTAAAACACACAATTTTTTTATTGAACAATGATTTATTTTATAAGTATTATTTTACATTTAAAAATATATTTTTTAATTTATAAACTTAGGATTAACATTTTACAAACTATATAATATTTTTCAAAATATGTTTTCTATATTAAAACAAATTATTTTAAAACTAATTTATTCCATAAAAGAATTTAATAGTATGCTTTTTTTTATATTGGGAATCATAATTGCAAAAATTATATAATGGTAATAACTTTTTTTTAGTTCTAAATATAATTTATTTAGGGTAAAAGGAAAGGGTTATTGTGGAAAAAGTAAATTAGGGTAAAAGTTAAAACTAAAGAGAAAATCATATAAATAAAAAAAATATTTCCTAAAACGTGTTTAATAGTTGTCATGACTTAAAAAAATTACCACTTCATTATTTATTTCTTTTTGAGACACTTTCCTTGAATATTATATATCTTATTACAAAAATTCCACTCCCTTCACTTATAAAAGGATACTATCGCCACCATATTTTTCCTCACAAAAAAGCACCTTATGTCAACAAAAATATACCCAAATACCTTACGAAAACCCATTTAAACACAATATTGGTTTTTGTATTCTCAAGTGACCACTTCTCAAAGGCTTAATCCATGTTTCAAATGATTGTTTTCTAAAAAGTATGGTCAAAATTCCAAAATCACTCATTTTTCATTTATAACTCATTATGATTTTTTATTCCACCTAAAATTGTACTATAACATATTAAAATAAAAAAATTAGTTTAATTATTATACTTAATTTTTTTTATATTTACTGAAAAATCATTATCTACCTCCCACCTTCTCTTTGAAAGAATGAAAACTTTATCCACGAGCACACGAGGGCTACTGCCTCAGGGAATGAGGTGTTGTGTTTTTCATCATTAGATTACATGGATAATAGTAAAATTGAATTTAGTGAAAAAATATTTTATTTATAAATTTAAATATTTATTAATTATAAAAAATTTATACCTCCCTCACATTATATGGAAAATGAAAACATCATCCATGTGTACATGTAGACTACCACCTCTATAGAATGATGTATTTTATTTATAATCACCATATTAAATATATTGTTATAAGATATATTTTAAAAATATATATTATATAAAGAAGTAATATATATCATGAATATGGTCATAAAATTATGTCACAAAAATACATTATCATTATTAAGTAATCCATTAATATGAGTAAATTACCTAAAACATTCATCTGATGGATCTCGTTCTCTCAAATGATGCTTATAGTTTCCATCGAGTGTGAAAGGATATTCTTAAATAATGTGAAAAAATTATTTAAATATATTATCTAATATATAAATAATGGAATTATTATCAAATAATTTGATTTGACATCACCATTAAAAAACATGTGCGAAATAATCATAATTATAAAATCTGATAATGGAAATAAAAAAATCTAACCAATAAATTTATGATAAATATGTTGAGCAAGTTTTTTTTCAACAATACATAATGTTTTTATTTAAAGAGGGAGATTGTTGAGAACAATACTCTATCTCTTTATGATGATTTTGATTCTCACAAATACCCTTAATTGTTTTCTAATGATTTTATTTTTTTAAGTATATTTCAGGAATTTATTATTTATTTTTTAATTCTGGAAGGAATATTTAAGTTCTTGAACAATGAGATTTAATTGTTAAAGTATTCACATTAGTGTGTTCTGGAAACACTATTCATGCACTACATATTTGAGAATTGCTTAAGCATATTCTGGAATCACTCTTCATACCCTACGTGTAGAAACGTAGCGTAAAGAAAGGAACTCGCTGTTTACTTTACATGTTATCAGAAAATTATGGTTAATCAACCATACGTTATTGGAAAAGTATGAAAAGGAACCATAAGTTAAGAAAGAACCCTACATTTGGGATATTAGAAAAGTATGGAAGGAGAAATGTATGTAAGTGTTAAACGTTATGTTTGTTTCTAAAAAGTATGGTTCACCAACCTTACTTTTGTAAACAACCTTATGTTTCTTAGAAAAGTATGGATCATGTACCTTTCATTTGGAAGAATATAAAAGTATGGATCATTTATCATACGTTTTAAAGTTGAAGATAAAAGTATGGATGGCCAACCCTATGTTTTTTATCAACCCTACATCTTCAACATTACGTTTGAAGGCTATGTCATCAACCTTATGTTTGGCATCAGAAAGTTTAAAGTTGATATTATTATTCAACGATCTGCAAGAGGATTATCAGGATGATTTTAAGGCGGATTAAAATATGATTTTAAAGCGTGTATTTTAAGAGTTCAAAGCCGTTTAAGGATCGAATTAAAAGGATATTTTCATGGTGAATTAAAATGAGAGTTACAACTACTCTGTAAATTCAAATGTTTGAATTACGTGAGTAAAAAGGAGAAGATTGTGGATCTGATTTTTGTAGAGGAAGTATTCGTTATATTTTTTATTTTAAGGTGTGTGTAAGTAAAAGCTATATATAGTGATCAAGAACACAAGAGTAGATACCTCTATCAAAATACAAGATCTTCTGTACGATATTTTAGAAGTGAATAAAAAAAACAGAGTCAATCACGATCTACATTTCTGTTGATTATGAAGAGTGATAAAAGCTCTGTTTATTAAAGAAGAAGATACATAACAAAAGATTCACTTATTCAACATTGAAGATCAATTGTGAATCTGATGCTGCTGAAGTTGCGATTTATATTTCTATATCTAATACAAAGAGATAAACTCATAATGACTCTTTCTGGAAGATTATTCTTTCTGAAGACGGCGATCCATTTACTGTTAATAGCATTCTATTGAAATTGTGAAGAACAATCAGGAGAGTATTTTCAAAGAACAAATGCTTTTTATCATGAGTGACCAGCTTCTCTTTGTAAGCTGTCTAGGTTTTATGATTGAACCAGAAGGCTGTGTTTTGCCTTAGATTGTAAAGGTGTTCACTACCTTCACTCAGTTGTTGAAAGGTCTGTAGAGATGAGGACCAGATAGTGAAAATCGCCAATCTCATGGAGTAGAACATTGGTGGAGTGTACTAGGGGTCTTATGTTCCCCGAAACACTATATATCGTGTGTCCATACATTTCATATTTTTGCTACATTAATCTATCTGATTAAATATAAAGGACAGAACATGATCTTGTGAAGACTTTTGAAATGACACAATTCACCCCCTTGTGTATATTTTATATAATCTCATTACAAAAATTGGTATTAGAGGGTTGGGTTTTTGATAAAGCTCTAGAAAGATAAAACCGATTAAGGATTATACGCAGATCTAGATGATTGATACAAGAGAGAGAGTGTCTATGGTCCGAGCACCGTACTTCAATAGAGAAAACTATGGATTCTAGAAGTCGGGAATGATTATCTATCTGAAAAACCTTGGATACAAAGTTTATTCTAAGATGCTGACTCCTTATGAAATACCTAAAAAACCTGAGACATGGAGTGCAGCTACAGAAGCAGAATATGATATGAACACGAAGGCAATGAATGCAATTATATGAGGACTAGGACCTGATGAATTTAACAGAGTATCTCAATGCCCGACCACATATGAGATGTGGAAAACTATTTCTGTTGCTTACGAAGGAACTAACAATATCAGGGAAGTGAGATATGCTACTACTAAGCTTAAATTTGATACATTCAGAATGGTTGAAGGTGAAATAATTACTCAAATGAATGGAAGGTTGATAGAGATTGTCAATAATATAATAGCTTTGGGAGACCTAATCAAACAAGCTGATCATGCTTTAAAAGTAATGAGAGTAATACCTACTAAATGGAATGGAATCTCTATTATAATAAGATAATCAACACCTGTAAAAGTATTAACCAAGAGAGAACTGATTGGAACAGTAATGATGTATTAAGCTGTGATTCAAGATGAAGCAAATGAGCATAAAGTGTTTATCAAGAGAGATGACACTACCTTGAAAGTGTCATCACAAAGAAAAAAGATGAACAAAAGTGTAAAAGTGAAATCAGAAAGTTCTGATTTATCAAATTCTAATATGGAACTGGCTCAGCTAGCTAGAAAATTCACTAAGTTCTATAGAAAGAAGAAGTGCTTCAGAAAATCCTTCAAAAAGGAAGACAAGGAAGTTAGATGTTTTGAGTGCAAGAAAATGGGGCACATCAGACCTGACTGTCCATAGTTAAAAGAAGATAAGAAGTAGAAGTTCTTCAAAAGGAATGATTATGAACATAAGGACAAGAAAGCAATGAAATCTACATGGAGTGTATCTTAAGACTCCAGTATCACTTCTGAATCAGACTCAAAGAAGGAAGAATTAAATATGAAAGAGAGCATGTGTTTTATGGTAGAAACAGATGAGGTACAATCTTACTATTCTTCTGACTCTAGTTATAAATCTAGTTACTCTAATGAAAAACTTGCAGCCTACTACAATATGCTTGAAGAAAAATATGATTCTCAATTTGAGAGGCATAAGTCTTAAAAAAACATTCACAAGGCTGTTTTAGATTAAAGAGATACAATTCTAAAGCAATTTCAGGAGTTATATGATAAGTATAATTCAATTAACATTGTCTATACAGATCATGATGCTAAAATAAAAACACTACAAACAGAAGTAGAAACATATAAAATTGCAGCCCTTATTTTTACCAAAGGTTAAAACTGTATGAATGAAATTCTTGGAAAAACTATTATTAAGAAGGAATGATTTGGAATTGGAAGTAAAGGTGAAAAACCTAAGCTGTACAAGAATTATTTTGTTCTATGCTCAAAAAAAGTAAATTGTAATTACTGTGGAACAAGGGGACATATTTCTAAAAACTATTTCTTAAGACAACCCCAAATAAGTGGTATTATGAAAGATTTTTTTTCAAATAATTTATTTGAATCTGTTGATTTTAGTAAAACAAAGCAAGTCTGGATTCCCATATCATTGCTGGCTAACACAACTGGACCCAATAAAATATGGGTACCAAAGCAACTTGTTTAAATTCTTTTGCAGGAAGCAGGTCACAAAAGTAGAATGGAAATATGGTATATGGGCATTGGATTCTCAACGAATATGAGTGGAAACTCATCAAATTTCTCTACACTCACTCAAAAATATGGTGGACTTGTCACTTTTGGTGACAATGACAAAGGGAAAATCATTGGTATTGGAATATTTGGAGATCCAAAAGATGTCTCAATCAACAAAGTACTTTATGTATAGGGATTAAAACACAATATGATAAGTATCTCTCAACTATATGATGATGGTTATACTGTTGATTTTTCTAATAATTGTTGTACTGTTTTAAAAAATAAACTTCTTAAATTTAGAGCACTAAGAACTGATAATGTATACACCCTGGATTTAAATTCCTTGTGTAAAAAACAAGTAAATTTCTTAACTACTAAAGTGAATGAATCTCAGATATGTCATAAGAGACTTAGACATTGTAATGTTTAGGTTTTACATAAATTATCTAAGAAACAATTAATTTCTGATTTTCCTAATCTCAGATTTGAAAGTGACAGATTCTGTGATGCATGTCTATTTGGAAAGCAACACAAATCATCATTCAAATCTTTTAACAAAGTTTCTACAACTAAACCTCCCAAACTTATCCATATGGATTTGTTTGGACCTTCAAGGGTAGCAAGCTTGGCTGGTAAATTATATGTATATGTTTTATTTGATGATTATTCTATATTTACATTGATTTTCTTTCTGAAATTTAAAAATGAAGCTTTTACTTTCTTTAAATTTTTTTGTAAATCTACTCAAAATAAAAAAGGTTTTAATATAATTTCATTAAGAAGTGATCATGGTGGAGAATTTGAGAATCAAGAATTTAATTCCTTTTGCTCAAACATGGGTATTAAACATACTTTATCCGCACCAAGAACGCCTCAATAGAATGGAATTGTTGAAATAAGAAATAAGACTATTCAGTAAATGGCTAGGAATATGCTAAATAAATACAGTTTTCTTACCTATTTTTTGGAATAAGCTGTAAGAACAACCTGCTATATAATAAATAGAGCTTTAATTAGACCAATTTTGAAAAAGAAACCCTATGAACATTGGAATAATAGAAAACCTAAATTAAATTACTTTAATGTTTTTGAATGCAAGGTTTACGCCTTGAACACTGAGGACAATCTTGGTAAGTTTGATCTTAAATATAATGAAGGAATTTTCTTAGGATATTTAGCTACCTACAAAGCTTATAGAGTCTATAATAAAAATTAAAGGATTGTTGAAGAATCAGTTCATGTGAAATTTGATGAATCTGATCCCTTTGAGAAAAGGATAGATCAAATGGATGAATCTGACTCTAATGATAATATTAGACTTGAGAACATGAAAAATGATTTTGAAAATGATATAAATGAAATTCAGTCCAGTTCAGAAGAACATGATACTGAAGAACTTATAAGTTTATTACATAAATAGACTATAACCCTAAAAAATCACCATTTAGAAACTATAATAGGTGACTTAGGCACAAAAATAAAAACTAGAAGAAATATATGAAATCTGGTAGATTTCTCTGTCTTTCTATCCCAACTAGAACCTAAGACTATATAAGAATCTTTAGATGATAAAAGCTAGATGATAGCAATGCAAGAAGAATTAATCCAATTCAAGAGAAATGAAGTCTGAGAATTAGTTGAAAGACCACAGAATTATCCAGTGATAGGAACGAAATAGGTCTTCAGGAATAAACAAGATGAACAAGGAAGAATAACTAGAAGTAAAGAAAGACTTGTAGAAAAAGGATATAATCAGGAAGAAGGTATGTACTATGATGAGACCTTTTCACATATAGCTAGGTTAGAATCTATTTGAATCCTTTTAACCTATGACTCATATATTAATTTTAAATTATTTCAGATGGATGTTAAGTCTGCCTTTTTAAATGGTTATTTAATGGAGGAAGTTTATACTGAGCAACCTCCTGGTTTTGAAAATTCACAAAAAGCAGATTCTGTTTTTAAACATACTAAAGCTCTTTGTGGCCTTAAACAAGAACCTAGAGCTTGATATGAATGATTAAGCTCTTTTCTTTTGAAAAATGATTTTACTTTTGGAATGGAAGATCCAACACTATTTCAGAAAACTATAAATTCTAATATTTTATTGGTTCAAATTTATGTTCATGATGTAATTTTTTGATCAAATAATAATTTCCTTTGTCATTAGTTTTGAAATCTAATGCAAAAAGAATTTGAAATGAGTATGATGGGAGAATTAAATTTCTTTTTAGGACTTCAAATTTATCAAAAAGATTTTGGAAATGTTTTGAATCAAAACCAATACATTATCGATTTACTTAAGAAACTTGGACTTGAAAACATCAAGACATATACAACTCCTATGAGTACTAATACAAAACTTGATTTGGATGAAACTGGAAAGTCATTTGACAACAGGTTATATAGAGGTATGATTGGTAGTTTATTATATCTTACTACTAGCAGGCCAGATATAATGTATTCAATATGTCTTTGTGATAGATTTCAATCAAATCCAAAAGAATCATATTTAACTGCTATTAAAAGAATTTTTATATATTTAAAAGGAACTATTTTTCAATCTCTACTTTATCCCCAAACTTATGATTTTAATTTAATTTCATATTTAGATTTAGACTCTAGGAGTTGTAGATTATATAGGAAAAGTACTTCAGGTACTTGTCACTTTGTAGGGAAATCCATAGTATCATGTTCAAGAAAGAAACAAAATTCAGTTTCCCTGTCAACAACAAAGGCAGAATATGCCTCTACTGATAGTTGTTGTGCACAAGTGTTGTGGATTAAAAACACTCTTATGGATTTTGCACTAAATTTTAATAATACACCTATTTTATTTGATAATACTAGTGTTATAAATATTTCAAAAAATCATATTAATCATTCTAGGACTAAGAATATTGATATTGGATATCATTTTCTAAGAGATCATGTTCTGAAAAAGGATATATCTTTGGAATTTGTAAGTGCATAAATTCAATTAGCATATATTTTTACTAAACCACTACCCACTGCAAGGTTTGATTTTATTAAGGGGGAGCTAGGTTTATTTATTTTTAAATAAAATTCTAATTTTTTCATTTTAATTATGTTTTTTTAATTTAAACTTGTTATTTATTTTTATATACATTGTGGAAAATTTTTATTTGTTTTTAAAATCTAAGTAATGATTATTGAAAACATGGGAATCAAGGATGTCAGAACCTTTCGAATTCAGAACTGTTTCATTTCCATGAAAACCCTTTCGAACCTGTGAAGCCAAACCACTGCTTGTCAACCCTAATTTTCCAACCTATGAAACCCTAACCTTCAAAACTGCAGATATTTTTGTAGAAATGGTAAAGACTAAGAGAGCTGATGATTCCAAGACCAGCAATGCCAAGAAACATCTCTCAGAAGGAAGGAAAATCCTATATTGAATGGTGATTGATTTAGAATGGATATTTCAGATGAACTTGTTGTTAAAACAAGCCCTATCATTCCAAAATCTCGAACATGCCTTCAATAGTGAGAATACAGAATTATTGTATGAAGTAGAGCTTTGATATTTCGTTAAATCTATTCAATTTAGTTTGGTAGATGATTATGAAACCATGATGGCTAAGATCGAGGATTGAGATTTTTCAATATCTTTAGTTGAAATTAGTCAAATATTGAACTGCCCTCATGAGGGATTGTTTTATTTTGATTTGAAAAGTATAGGAGATTTTATGCATAAATCTGAAGACATTATGTCCTTTCTGTTTAGATCTAATAACATAAAGAAAATGTTTGTTAAGGATTTGGAACCAGATCAAAAGATCCTTGTGAAATTTGTACAAACTGGGATAGAACCCACAATGTCAGAGATGTAGAAGATACTATATCCTGACATGTACATAATATATCTTCTGTTCAGTGATGTAAAATTAAAATTTCCTAGGTATATTGTGAGGTACCTAAGTTATTGCGGTCAATGTTAAGCTAGAATGAATTTCTACCATTTAGTAGATTCATCTCAAAACTCTTGTTCAAAAAATACATGGTGAGACTAGTTGATGCTATAATTAGTTTTCACCATAGTAATGTTTTTAATGCTCGTACTTTAAGAAAAATTGGTTATTTCTGGAGTAAAGTAAAAGGAAAAATCCAGACAGTTGGAGCTGATGATGAAGTAGAAGAAGAGAGAGCTCAGGCTCATCCTGAAAAGTCAAAGGAAAATCAAGCTACACCCAGAGTTAGCTATGTTTCTAGAAGAATAAGTTTCGATGTTGAGACTGTTTCAGAGGAAGCAAGTCAAGAAGGACTTGAAGTAAAAATAATTAGAGATTATAATACTTATGAAGATCAAGTTTCGAATGTTTTAACCTCACAAGATTTATTGAGTTACATATTTGTAAGAGAATCTACTGCTGAACAATCAATGGAAGTTGTTGTTGCGAGGTCAGAACCAATGAAAGAAACTCAGATTCAAGCTGGAATTCAAGTAGAAGCTGAAGGAGAGACTCAAGAACATGATGTGGCTATCATAGAAGTTGAAACTAAAAGAATTTAAGTTGAAAGAACAAAACTAGAGCCTGAAGTTGAAATTCAAAAAGAGGTAGTGCCTGGAGTAGATGTGGCTAGTCCTCAATTAGCTGAAGATGAAATTTTTCAAGAGAATCAAATAGAAGAGGTGATTGATGATGTACCAGATGAAAACCCTTTAGATGTAAAAACAGAAGTTCTTAAAGAGGATTTTTCTATGGAAGAGTCTGGAAAATACCCAGAGGAAAATCTGTGGACCAACCATTTAGAGATGATAAGAAGAAAGATGATACTGAATCCTTACCTCTAGTGTTAGTACATCACTATCACACTGAAAAGGAAAATCAATCACAAAGTACCTCTAAATCATAAAATGAGGAATTTGAATAAATATACAGGGATTTGCAGAGAGTAAAGCAATAAAATGATGCTCTGAGGAGAGAATTGGAAACAAAAAAATCAAAATTCCAGAGCATAAAAAATAGTATAGTTTCAAAGAAGGAAGTTGAAATTTTTTAGAAGGATATGCTGAATGAGGTTCAAAAATTAAAGTTTGAAATGGTTATAAAGTTAGATTTGTCAGATCTCAAATCATTTATGGAGACAAATTTGGCATCTGTTAGGATCGATGAGGCCAGTGGTTTAGATACTTCACCATATTTGATCAGAATATTTAAGGAAAAACCAATGTCTTAGTTTATATAAATGACAGGTTGCATGATTTGTAATGGAATAGTGCTCCTCTTTCAGTGCTGCTTGATAATCTAAAGTTTTTAGTTGAACAATTAACCTCAAATGAACCAGGAATGAGATCTATCGTGGATAAGTTAACCGAGAAGTTAGCTTTGTTTTTGGAGAAGGAAGAAAGACTACATGTGTTTTTTAGAGTCAACTTAATTGAAGACATTCATATGACTCAAGAGACTAGGAATCTTATTATTATGCTTAGTGATGGAATGATGAGGAGAACAAGGGAACAACTATCAGAAATCAAGGAAGTATTTAAAACAAGATAGACCCTAACTAAACCCTGACAAACCCTTGATTCCAGTATTTATCAATTTTGTAATTTTCAGTATTTTCAATGAAAATCTATTTCATTATATATTTGTATGTTTGTTTGTTTTACTGTCTTTGATTAGATATGCCAGTAATCTGGATTCACTAATTGATAAACAGTTACATATAGCATTTACATAAGTTCAGTGCTACATTAATATGTGTTATATTCCATATTTTGTCACTCTTTTTGATATCAAAAAAAGGGGGAGAAATTTTCATTAACACAAAATTTTATTTTAACTCATTTACATTTTTTTAAATGTTACTTTAGGGAGAAATTTGAATAAAAATTTTCTTTAAAAACAAAACTCTTTTTATTAAAGGAGAAATACAAATTTTTACTTTAAAATATTTTAAGAGGGAGAAGTTTGTATAAATATTTTTTTTTCACTTTTGAAAAAGGGGGAGAAATTTATTTTTATGATTATAGATAACACAATGTTTATTTATTTTTTAAATAATCTTGTTAAAATTAAATATTTCTTTATCTAATCAAAATTTTAATCTATATGTAATTAATTTTGAAAATTAATTTCATTTATGATTATATGGGTTTCGTGATCCTTAAAAAGGGGGATATTTTTGAGCAAGCGTTGTTTTCAAAAATACATAATGTTTTTATTTAAAGATGGATATTATTGAGAACAATACTCTCTCTCTTTATGATGATTTTTATGATCACAAATACTCTTAATTGTTTTCTAATGATTTTATTTTATTTAAGTATATTTTAGGAATTTATTATTTATTATTTATTTCTGGAAGAAATATTTAAGTTCTTGAACAACGAGATTTAATTGTTAAAGTATTCACATAAGTGTGTTCTAGAAACAGTGTTCATTCTATACATATTCAATAATTGATTTAGCGTATTCTGGAATCACTGTTCATACCATATGTGTGGAAACATATCGTAAATAAAGGAACCCATTGTTTACTTTACAAGTTATCAGAAAAGTATGGTTAATCAACCATATGTTATCAGAAAAGTATGAAAAGGAAACCTAAGTTAGAAAAGAACCATATGTTTGGGATATTATAAAAGTATGGAAGGAGAACTGGGCGTAAGTGTTAAACGTTACGTTTGTTTCTCAAAAGTATGGTTAATCAACATTACTTTTGAAAACAACCTTGCGTTTCTCAGAAAAGTATGAATCATGTACCTTTTGTTTAGAAGCTTATAAAAGTATGGATCTTTTATCATACATTTGAATGTTTAAGAGAAAAGTATGGATGTCCAACCCTATGTTTGTGATCAACCCTACGTCATCAACTTTACGTTTGAATGCTACGTCATCAACCTTATGTTTATGATAGACGTTACGTTCAGAGGATGAAAACTATACAACTCAACATTACGTTTGGTGTCAGAAAGTTTAAAGTTGATATTATTATTCAACGATCTGTAAGCGGATTATCGGGCTGATTTTAAGGCGGATTAAAATATAATTTTAAAGCGCGTATTTTATGAGTTCAGAGCCATTTAAGGATCAAATTACAAGGACCTTTTAATGGAGAATTACAAGGAGAGTTACAACTACTCTGTAAATTCAAATGTTTGAATTATGCGGGTAAAAAGGAGAAGATTGTGAATATGATTTGTGCAGAGGAAGTATTCATTATATTTTTCTTTTAAGGTGAGTGTAAGTAAAAACTGAATACAATGATCAAGAACACAAGAGCAGATTCATCTTTCAAATTACAAGATCTGTTGTATGATATTTTAGAAGAGAAGAAAAAAAACAGATTCAATCACGATCTACATTTCTGTTTATTATGAAGAGTGATAAAATCTCTATTTTTTAAAGAATAAGATACATGACAAAAGATTCACTTATTCGACATTAAAGATCAATTGTGAATATGCTACTACGGAAGTTGAGATTTATATTTCTATATCTACTGCAAAGGGATCGACTCAGAATGACTCTTTCTTAAAGATTATTCTTTATGAAGAAGATGATCTATTTACTATCAATTGCATTATGTTGTAATTGTGAAGAACAATTGGGAGAGTATATTCAAAGAACAAATACTCTTTATCTTGAGTGACCAGCTTCTCGTTGTAAGCTTTATAGGTTTTGTGATTGAACCATAAGGCTGTGTTTTGCCTTATATTGTAAAGGTGTCAACTGCCTGCATTCAGTTGTAGAAAGGTCTGTTGAGATGAGGACCAGATATTGAAAATCGCCAGGCTCGTGCAGTAAAGCGTTTGTGGAGTGGAGTAGGGGCCTTATGTTCCCCAAACCACTATATATCGAGTTCCCTACATTTCATATTTCTACTGCATTAATCTATCCGATTAAAGATAAAGGAAAGAACACAATCTCATGAAGATTTTTGAAAAGACCCAATTCACATCTCTCTTGTGTATATTTGATATAATATCAATACAAAAAAATAATCATAAACAAAGAGTAAAAAGGGTTATAGATATAAATATGGTTATTAAATGGGTTATTTATATTTTTTTATTATACAAGGTTTTAAAGTTCTTTCTTGGAAGCCAAAAATTATTATAAGATTTTCTCATCTCAATTTTCCTCTTTGAGATATATACCATATTCACAATTTATTTTATTGTTTTGATGTGTATAATTACCACTGATTTATTTTTGATATAATTATAAAGAAATTTAAGGGATTTAAAAATCCACATTAGGGTATACCTTTCATGGGTTTTATATTTAAAGGTAATTAATTTTTTAGGGTTTCCTTCCAATCAAATTTTCAAATAGAGATTATTATGAATGAATTTAAACATGGAAAGAAATTGAGTGAAAATTATCTCTAAAAGCCTGAACCATTTTATTATCCAATTCTAATTATTATGGTTTTACATTTACTCGCTCAATTTCTTTTCATTTTGTAAATAATTTATCATATGTGACATTCGTGAGAGAAATATACCCCACCACTTATTTTCAATCCTCCCCTATTTCCATATTAATTAGTTGATTTTAGGGATTTAATTATATATGATTCAATAATTCTTTAAGGTAATTTTATATCATTTTAAATATCAGTAAAAAAGTTAAAAATATTTTTTTCATTTTCTTTGTGGGTAGTTTTTTTAAATATTTGAAAATAATATCTTTTTAATTTTTTTGTGTAAAAAATTATTTTATAAAAATTATTTTTGATGAGGTTTCCTTTTCATGTTTTAAAATTATTTTCTAGATAAATTTAATTATTTATTAATTTTAAAATAAATTAACGTATTTTTATATCTTTAAAAATTAATAATTTGATTAAAGAAAAATCACTATTTTTAATGTAATTCTAAAGGAAAGTGTTTTTGAGAAAGAAGTCTCTAGGGGTTTTATAATTTATCAATGGTTTTTTAAAAAAAAATTAATTTTCAAAAAACCATTTTTATTTTAAAGGTTATTATTTAAAAATATTTCATCATGATCAAAGTATTTTTTAAATAAAACATCTTTATAGTTTGCTCAAGCATTTAAAAAATAGATATTTTTTTTTATTTTTCAAATTAATCTTTATAATAAATTTAAATGGGTGTTTACCATATATATAAATGTATTTTAATATTCGTTGTGTAAAACATAGGATATGTTGTTACAATACCATCCACCATCATTCTCTGGATGTATTGTGATGTAAATGTTTTAAGGAATTTCTCAAGAAACATATTTCCTTCTTACAGGTTAATTAAGCTATGATAAAATATTTACTTCTTTTATGATCTTATGACACAAATATGTATGTTTTTTATCATGTGAAATGTGGACCCAAAATTATATCAACCTTTAATTTTTTGGTAAATATTATATCACATGATCTCTAAAGGGTATATGAGGGGTTATGCCAAGCGGAAGGGTAAAAAAGAGTTTATCCAAATCCCAAGGGTATATGAGAGGTTATCCAAAGAGTAAGGGTACACTAGTTGTAAGCCCAAGCCCAAGGGTACACGAGTGGTAATTCTAAGCCTAAGATTGTCACATATGGTTAGCATAAGACTACTATATAATGACTATTTTTGTTGCTAGACTTAATATATGATTTCTATGCTTATATTTATGTAATAATATTGAGTAATATTATCATGCCTATGTTATGCTATCATGGATTAATATTTTTTTATTTTCTCCAATATTATGACTCATTTATTATGTTTTTTTGATGATTTATTTCACAACACCTTATTTTAGATTTAAATCTTTGGGTATCATCATCTTAGAAGTGAGAGTTGAAAAAGGGAATGACTCTCAATGCTTATGTTTGTTCCATAATATTATTTTTTACAATAATCTCACATTATGATGAGTCATGTCTTATGTTATACTCAGAACATTTTTCCTTGATTTATAATTTATGATCTACGTTTATTTGGGTATTATTTTCAAATTAAAAATTCACGGATCTTTATTATGATTTCATACCCACATGTTTAACTTCTTTAAAGTTAAAATTCTTATTAGTTAATGGGAGAAAAGTGAAATAGATCAAGGGGGCCTAAAATAGTGAATCCTAATAGAATCACCTATCATAATAGAAATGAATCCAATAAAAATATATCCATTATTAGTAAAATAAATATAATAACTCTTTGAGATAACACGTGAAGCCAAAAAATCCACTACCTTGTTCCCATCACACCAAGTATGAAGCAGAATAGGGCGATCATTATAAAGTGCCATTCATATAGGAATGTGATAGATTATAGACCATTACACCATGATCCTCACATGTAGAAAATGAAATATGATAAACAAGTTTGTTTCCAAAAATGATAACCTGATATTGTTTTTAATAAAAATCTCTATCTTATATCTCATCGCACAAACCACCTCCATTATAAAATAACCAGGAAGATAAGATACCCTAAAGGTGAAAATGACCAATCCATTAGGATCACAAACATGACCACCTGCATGGATATAAAAATCCTAGAAAAAACCATCAAAATTTATCTCAAAACCACCAGAGGGTGGGATGAAACATATCCAATGATCCCGAGAAGATGTACCCTGCCTACTAGAAGAATCCATGCCTTCATACATGAATTTCATTAGTGACGGATCTGAATTCGATATGTTAATAAGGGTTTTCTGTTCAACCCCAATGTGTTTTGAAAATAAGATACCTACATGAAGTGATGAAATCATCATGAATGTCCTTATTACTAAAATCCATAAAAACTAAAAACATCCAACAAAAGGGGCACCCTCACCATTATTTTTTGTATAGTTCCCACTGATTCCATTAAACCATAGATGGAGGAAGTCATTGCCGATCCTATTGAGGTGGGTGAGACCAGAAAAAAAGAATATGAGACACAATTTAGTAGCCTATTCACCTTAAAAAAAGAGATGGGAAGCCGATTATTCATGGGCATCCCTACAATAGGACCACTTTGAAACAATCTAGACACTGTTGAAAATCATATAAGATTTTCCCTTTTTTATATTTCCATTCCCCATGTTATGATAAATATTATGACCTATGAGGTGTCTAAGATGGGATCTTGTCTAGTGTGATTATAATGATATTTTCACAATAATATTTTTATGTATATAATATATGAAGACACTAAACGTTTATGTTTTTGTGATTATAAGATTATTGTGATATATAATTTTTAATCAAAATGTAATATATCCAAGCCTATCCCGACTCATAATGAAACATCCCGTTAGCAATATGACAATTATGTCTTTAACCTTGTAATGGATTTTCTTTTTCAGTGAAAAGGTGAGGTTGATAATGAATTGGGAGGAAACCTATAATGGTCAAGTCATAGATTTTTTGGGTTCTCATCTTTAATCAGCCCTTTTTTCAGGCTACTAGAGGGTTACATGCCATCTAACTGGGTTATATGACATGTAATAGTTTTGGGGAGAAAGTCATGAAAGGATTCATGCTATGAAGGGTAAACAACATGAATATCCTTTAAAGGTCATTAATAAACTAGATATTTGTTTTAAAATCAGAGCATTGGTTTTTAATTCGAGGTAATGCATTTTTTGGCAGTTACGGAAATTAAGTGTTTCACACCGTGTAGTGCGATTACATGTAGTGTAATACCCCCATTGATTTTTTAAATGGGTAGAATGGTTTAAATATCTTTTATCCACCACTCCATTTTCTTGTCACTCAACCTTAGGACTTCCCCATGTGATCTTGGAGCTTTCCAACATTCATTATCCTCTCGTTCGGTGTTCCATCATCATCACGCTTGTGGTGTGATTCTCAAGTATGATTTTTCCTATATTTTTCAAATTCATCTCTTTATCCTCCCTTAGTAGTTCAATAGACCATATTGAAATTTATGGATCTATGCTCTATGGTGTTGGATCTATTTTGAAGTTTGAGTTTCTATGTCTTATACACCTTCATTCTCATTGAAGGGTTCCATTGGAAGTGTTGTTTTTCAGGAATAAAGTAGGTGATTTCATCCTTTTTTCCAAATTGATTGATCTTGTATTCCTTAATATATTTCAAATGTTGATTTAAATTAATTTGGTCAAAATGTATTTAAATTGATATATTAAAACCTAATTCCACTGAATTGGGATATTTGATATGGGTTTGGAATGAAAAATTATGAAAACCACCAATTCCATTAAATTGGGTTGTGTTATGGAAATTAGTTTAATTTTTTTAATTTAAATTGTATATTTGATTTAAATGATTTCTATTAAATTTTTGAGTTTAATTGTGGAAATGAATTGTGAAATTAGTTTAATTGGTTATTAATGGATTTGAAACTTGTGGAAAATGGATTTAAAATGTTTTGATAGAAACCCAGTGGTTTTATCATTAAAAGGGGCATGTTTTTGATTAAAACCCATTTTAGTTTTAATAGTAATTTTTTTTATTGAAATAGAATATGCGAGTGAGTTATATTTTAACTATTCTTAAAATAAATTTCCCATCATTGATTGTATAAGATCACATTCAAGCCTTATGTAATTTTTAAATTATTTGGAAACACCCTACTTTATTACAGTGTTTTAAAAAATACATATGGCATGTCACATCCCGAATGAGGTGGTGGTGAGTGGCCACTAGCCAGTTTTAGAGGGATGTGTGTATACTCACATTGTTGAGATCACTTTGAGAGTGAAAAGTCCTATAGCCTGGAACATATGTTCCTCTTTGGAAGATGACCATGTTACTCGATTGGTTTATATTTGAGATATAAATATATGCCAATGTTGTTTAAACTACTTCACATTCCTTCTAAATTTATATAAAATATTTTATATAATTTTCTTTCTTAACCCATTTTTTATAAATAATCTATCATTTTCAAAGCCTTTTCTTAAAGCATGTTTCTATCATTTGAATTTTATATCATGATTTGTTTAAATATGATTTGAAATAAATAAACTATTTATTTTTAAATCTAAATAATTCACATGGATAATTTATTTTTTTAATATGTTATAGAATCCTTGGTGAGACCCTACTAGGATTTTATCTCACACTCTACGTGTTCCTTTAGGTGTTTGTAGATTATATTCTTCTAGGATCAAGCAAGGGGAAATGATATCTTAATGTTAGATTTATTTGTTGAACTTAGGACATGGTTAGTTGTGTCCTAAAGGACTTGGGTTGTTTCTCTATATTTTGGTACTTGGGTTATAGTACTTTGGGCTAGTCTATGAACTATTGTATTCTGGTACTTTACTTCTAGTGTAGTTTTATTATGCATACTGACTTGTCTGTTTTTACTTCCACAGTGATTGTGGAAAAGCTTTTCTCACTTTCAATTGTATGATTCCAAGTGATAGTATCTAATCCATGGGGATCAAAAAAACCCTAATAGATATTTTAGGGCGGGCTCAGTTATTGGATTACCAGGGTACCTAGGCTTGTTCATGATAAAATGGTATCAAATGTGGTTGTTGCGATTTTTCTTGAAGTTAGTATTCAGTTGAAATCTTGTTGGGACATAGGAAGTAGTTGCGATTGAGTTCATGAATATCTCTCACTACAATGAAACTTATGTTTCCAGAGGTTGTTAGGGAATGTTGTATTGTAAACTAGTTCTAGTATTTTCCTTATCGTGATTTGGATGTTGTAAAATCCAAATCTTGTTGTTCCATCTATTGGAAATAATTTCCCTTATTGCTCAGTTTGATTGTTAGTTTGATATATTTTTTCTTTTCTATGGGTGTTGTGTTGTATCATGACTTTGAGAAGATGATAAAATAATCTCTAGTAGGAAGTTGTTGCTAAACTGCTGCGAGAGAATCCTCTAGTAGACCGAAATCAAGTTTACGTGATTGTGCACACTATTTAAGCATTGGGATGGGCACCACCTCCTATACCCGTTTTGGCTCTAGTTGTGGATCCTCAGGGGGTATGTTCTTAAGAATCATTATATATATTTCCTTAAGTAGTAGCTAGTGGTTTCAAAGGATCTATTAATTCCCAACATGATGAGGAATGGATAGGGAAGATAGAAAAACTATTTGAGTTCAGGGATACACCAGATGAGATCAATGTAAAATGTGACACCTTTGTGCTAGAGGGAATGAGAAGGGGATGGTGGGACATGATGATGATGGAGAAGAAACATGAGGTCTTAGAGTGGAAATAATTCAAGGTTTTCATCACCGACCAATTCTATCAGAGTCTATGATATTGGCCAAGGCTGTTGAGTTTTTCAAGCTTGAGCAGGTTGACAGAACCATGAATGAGTATTCACATCACTTTTCTGAACTCATGTAGTTTCCAAATGATATTGTATCTAATGATAGGATAAAGTTTCAATGGTTCAAGTTCGGAAATTTACTAGACAAATATTCTTAGGTTTTATTACTAAAGATGAAAACCTATGATGATGTATTGGATAGGGTGATGATGGTCGATATAGACCTGGTTGGCAAGTAAGGGTTATCTGAAATTTCTTTCTCTCCCAATGGTATTGTGAGTTACTTAAAGGGTAAACAAAATTTTAATGATTCTTGTGACAGTTCTTGATGGCCAGGTCATTCCAGATCTCCTAAATCTCTAGGGGGAAGTACTTTTATTCTTTATTAGTGTGGAAAGCTAGGACATTCTAAGAGGGTTTTCACTGAGACACCTAAGTACTTTAGCCCATTCAGACATTCAGGACACTTACAGATATTATTCCACAACCTTTCAACTCTGCATAGTGGAACATGATCATAACATCCTCATAAAAATATGGGGACATTATATTCTTCATGTATACAAGGGTTCCAACCATATGAATCCAGAATGAATCTACTCTACATAGTGGAAGAGTCACTAGAAGAATGAGACACAGGTGTAGCTACTATGAGAGGTACCAATACTATATCTTTTCCATTATTGAATACTCTATTTGATACTAGTTCATATCACTCATTTATTTCAACACGTGTTTTTAATATTCTTAATATCCTTATAGAATATTTGTCTTCTACAATGGATATTACTACACCCTCTAGTATAAAGATAGGGTGAGGTATCTGTAGTCCTGCTTGTATTTTCTCTCTATTCGATGTTGATCCGGTTTGTATTTTTATAGTGCTCAAAATGAAATATCATGAAATCATATTTAGGATGGATTAAATCTTTTCAAATAAATCCTGGATTGATTGTTAATTGTGATAGGTCTACTTTGCTACACCCAATGGTGTGTCACTTGTCTTTCAAGGACAATGAGAACCAAGGTCAATCAAAGAACACCCTTATTATATAGATTTGGGGAAGGTAATATCTATTTTTTCATTTGATATGGTGTGGGAATATTTGATATGTGACCTCCCTATAGCTTTTGTAGAGTTTCCTGACATGTTTCCTTCTAATTTATTTGTTTTTTCCATTGGTAAGGGAATATAGTTTTCCATTGACTTAATTTCTAAAACTCAACTACTTTCTATTCCCTCTTACTTTATAGAACTAGATGAAATGATAGAGCTTATGTCATAGATGGACAATATTCTTGATAAATTCTTTATACGCCCAAGTGTGTTATCTTGAGTGGCATCAGTTCTCTCTACCAAGAAAGATGAGGGTTCTCTTTTCTTATGCATTGATTATCAAAAGCTTAGCCAGGTTAAGTTAAATAAAAAGTATCCATTTCCACATATTGATGATTTTTTTCATCATTTTAAAGTGTATAAGTAGTTTTCGAAGATAAATCTTCAATATGGTTACCATTAACTGAGGATAATATAATCTAACAATAAAAAATCTCACTTTCAGAGCAGGTATGGACATTATGAGTTCCTTGTTATTCACTTTGGTCTAATAAATTCTCATGAGGTTTTCATGGCGTTGAAGAACATGATTTTACACAAGTATATCAATACCTTTTTAGTAGTATTTGTGGATGAAATCCTCATTTACTCTTTCTGAGGAAGATCATGTACATCATCTGAGAAAAGTTCTATGTTTGATGAGAAATCACCAACTTTATGCCAAGACTTTGAAGTGTGATTTATGGATTTGATAAGTGAAATTATTGGGGGTAAATGGTGTTGGAATAAGGAAAACCATTTGATCCTGATAAAGTAAAGTATGTTATGACTTGGGAGGAACTGCAAAATGTATTTGTGATTCGAAGATTCTTGGGATTAACCAGATATTATCATTAGTTCATGAATGAATTCTCAAAATTGGATTCTCTGATGACTTCTCTGATTTAGAATAGTGTGAAGTTTTCTTGGAATGATAATTGTCAAAAATCTCTTGTTGAGATAAAACATCTTTTGACTACTACACAGGTGTTTACTCTTCCAGAGGCCGAGTTGGTCTATTTGGTCTTTTGTGATGCATCTAGTTAAGGCTTGGGTTTCATTCTTATGCAAAGTGATCACATAGTATCTTATGGATCTCATCAGATTAGGACACATGAGAATAGTTGTCCTACCTATGACCTTGAACATGCATTTTTGATGCATATGATTATGTTTTCAGGATTTTACCTTTTTGGATATGGTTTTATTGTATATTCAGACAAAAAAATCATGAGTTGTATCTTGCATAAAAATGATTTGAATCTCTACTATAGGCATGGGGTGGAGTACATACAATATTTCGACTTTGACATATCCTATAACCATGGGAGAGGGAATTTCGTTACAGATTCATTGTGAAGGAAAATTCCAACCTAACGAGTGAAATAATCTTCAGCAGAGTGTAATTTGTTGGTTCCCTTTCCATAGTTTCATATTGAAGTTCATGAGAAAGGGCGAAATGTTTTTTTAACTAGTATTTAGTTGACATCCACTCTTCTTGAGATGAATATTTAGGATCAATAGATTTATTATGAATTCCATATAATTCGTGACTCTATTTATTGTGGGGGTGATGTTTCCCTATGGTCATTATTCAAAGAGGGTGCTATATGATATTAGAATTGCTTATTTGTGTCATTAGCAGCAAGAGAGGCTGCGATGGGGGATTGTCATAATTTCTAGTGGGATTTTCACATAGGAACCGCTAAGATGTTCTATGACATGTGGAAGTAGTTCTGGTGGCAAGGGAAGATACATGTAATCGTTTATTTTGTTCTCACATTGCTATACGTGCTAGCAGGTGAAGGACGAGCATTAGATGCCTTCGTGTTTACTTATGCCACTTACAGTACCTACTTGGAAGTGGGATGAAATCTCTATGGAAATTTTGGTTGGGTTTTATCATACCCAGATAAAGAATAATGTGATATGGATTATGATCTATAGGATGACCGAGTTATCTCACTTCATACCCATTCGAGATACAACTAATGTAGAGGAGTTGGGAAATATTTACGTGAAGGAGATTATTAGTTTTCACAGAGATCCATCAATTATAGTTTCTGATAGGGATACTCAGTTCGCTTATCAATTTTGGAGAGTCCTTTAAGAGGAATTGGGATCTCAGGTCTATTTGAGCACATCCTACAAAATGCAGTCAGATGGCCAGATAGAGAGAGATGTACAGATTATAGGGGATATGATTCGTGCTTATTTTCTCAACTTAGGTGGTGATTGGGATGATCACCTAATAATGGCTGAGTTTCCTTATAATAATAGTTATTGGTCTGTGATTGAAATGATATTCTTTTAAGGCCTTGTATTGTAACCTTATAAATCTCTATTGTGCTGGTTAGAGATTGGTGAAAGTTCCTTGGTTGGACCAAGCTTGGTATAAGGGATGACAACGAAGATTTAAATGATTCATCAGAGAATGTTTTAAAAAAAGAGATGATATAAGTCTTATACTGATTGTCACTATAGAACTTTGGAATTCTCAGTTGGTGACAAGGTGTTATTGAATGTTTCACTCTGATTAGGTCATCGATGGATTGGGTGGAAAGAGATTCTTTCTCCCTTTTCCGTGGGACCTTTAGAGGTTTTTGAGAAAGTAGGGAAAGTTTATCACCATTTAGAACTTCCAAAACAGATGATGTCATTACATCACATATTCTATTTATGAAATATGGAAAAGTATTTATCTGATCCATATCATGTTTTGAGTTGGAGTGATCTTGATATTGAACATGATTTATCTCTGACTGAGCAGCTAGTTGGGATAGTTTTTTCTGAGACTAAGGTAATTCATGGGAGGAAGATACCTATGTTTCACATGTTACGGAAACATTGTTCTGATATTCATTAGATGTGGGAATGTGAGTCAATAATGAGGGAGAATTGAACTCATACTTTTGGCATGGAATTTTATTCATTGGATTTCTGGGGACCAAAAGTTTTTATGGTGGGCAGTTGTAAAATTTCATTACTGATCTGATAGGTATGCCTTTTAACCTTATCATGAATATTACTTTTTAATGTCTGGTTGAGTTTGAGGATGAGTAGGGAGGACACATATAATGGTTAATTCAGAGATTTGGTGGACATTTAGCTTTAACCGGAATTTTCTACAGGTTTTCGAAGGGCTACACGTCGTGTAACTGGGTTACAAGACGTGTAATGGTTTCTAGAGGAAAGTCATGAAAGGCTTAACACTATGAAGGGTATATGAGATGAATATCCTTTAAACATTGTGAATTAACTGGGTATCATTTCTAAACTTGGAGCATCGGTTTTTAATTTGAGGATACACATTTTTCATTAGTTATAGAAATGAAGTGTTTCACAAGATGTAGTGGGATTACACGTCGTGTAACACCCCAAATTTGTTTTTATTAAATGGGAAGAATGAATGATATCTATTTTAATCACTACTTTAGTTTATTATCCCTCAACCTAAGTACTTACCCAAGTGATCTTCGACTTTTCAACCCTTCTGGATCCTCTTGTTTGGAATTCCATCATCATTGCGCTTACGATGTGATTCCCGAGTGATATTTTTTCATCATTCTTCATCTTTATCTGTTTATACTACTTTATGATTTAAATATATCATCCTAAAATTGATGGATCTATGCTCTACGGTGTTGGATATCAATTCTAGGTTGAGTTTTGAGGGTCTTCTACACCTTCGTTCTCATTGACGGGTTCTATTGCGAGGGTTGTTTTTTGGAAAAAAGGTAGGCGATTCTGTCCTACTTTTCCAAATTGATTCATCTTGTATTTCTTGATTTATTTAAAATGTTTATATAAATTTAATTACTAAAACTTTTTTTAATTGATTTATTGAAACCCAATTCCAGTGAATTGTGATATTTGAAATGGGTTTTGAATGAAAATTATGGAAAACAACCAATTCCATTGAATTGGGGTGTGATTATGGAAATTGTTAAATTAAATTTTTTAATTTAAATTATAGATTTTGTGGAAACAATTTCAATTAAATTGTTGAATTAAATTTTGTAAATGAATTGTGAAATTGATGTAATTAGTTTTGAATGGATTTCAAACTTGGGGAAAATGGATTAAAAATGTTTTAATAGAAACCCAAAGGTTTTATCTTAAGAAGAGGAATTTTTTATTAAAACAAGTTTTCTTTTTAAATGAAAAAGTAGAATTAAAATGAAAGATGGCATTGAATTGTATTTTAAACAGTCTTAAAATAAACTACCCATTATTAATTTTGTAAGACCACATGCAAGCCTTAGGTAGTTTCTATATTATTTGGTCAAATTATACGCTATTACAACATTCTAAAAAATACATGCAGTGGGGGAAAATCCACAATAGGATTATGATAAGTCACCTTTGGCCAGTGTTAGAGAAATATGTGTATAAAAATATTTCTGACATCAGCTAGAGAGTGCGAAGGAAGAGAGCTTCAAACATACATACTTATTTGGCAGATGACAATGTTGATCACTTGTTTTATATTTGAGAGATAAATATATGACAATGTTTTTTGAACTAATTTACATGCATTATGAATTTATATAAACTATTTTATATAAATTTTTTCTTTAATCCGTTGTTTTAGAAATATTCCATCACTTATAAAGCCTTTTCTTAAAGTATTTTTCTATCATTTGAATTGCATAACAAGATTTTTTTAAATATGATTGGAAATTACAAACCTGTTTATTTTAAAACTAAAAGCATTCCTATGGTTTATATATTTTTAGAATATTTTATGGAATCCTTGGTGAGATACTACTAGTATTTTTGGCTCACACCCTACTTTTTACTTCAGGTGTTTGTAGATTATCTTCTTTAAAGGTTCGAGAAAGGGGAAATGATCTCTTAGAGGTTGATCTAGGTGTTGAACCTATGATGTGGTGGGTTTTATCCTTAGAGAATTTGGTTGTTTCTCTCTATTTTTTACTTGAATTATAGTACTTTGGGATTGTATATGACATGTTGTATTCAGATACTTTACTTATAGTGGAGTCTCTTTTATTATGCATACTGGCGTGTCTCTTTTTACTTCCAAACTTCCTTTGAAAAAACTATTCCCACTTTCAATTTTATGATGGCAATCTCTAGTCACCGACCTGTGGGGATAGGGAACACCCTTAGGGAAATTTTTGGGCCAACTTGGATATCAGATTACATGGGTACCCGGTCTGGTTCGTGACACATCTCACTTGGAATCAAAGACAATTATAATTTATTTTTAGCACCATACCTAGGAGTGCATGTCTAGGCTTATTTTGATGCAATTGAGCTTATTTTCATTCCAGGATCGCCACCTCATGTAATCCACCCTAGAAACTTCTACACCTATTCCAAAATATCATGCTTGATATGCCTTACCCCATCCCCCCAAACTACTTCTATGCCTTACCCAAGGCACCACATTAACAAGAGACACCATGGTCTCCAATATCAATTATATGAGAAGAGAGGATATATAGGGAAATTAATAGGTTGAAAATTTATATGATTATTACAAGACATACTTTCGACTTTGGATGGTGGATTTGGATTATTCAAAAGGAAGTAAGAAATATGAGGTTTTGGGGAGTGGAGTCAGATCCCCTTCGCATTTTTTATCAATATTCCACCACTCAATATGAAAATCAAGAACAAATTTTGTGATTAAATTCCTTATCATTTCCATGGTCATATAATCGAGGTTCAATAATTCAGTAAAAGTGTTTAAATTGATAAATTATTTTTTAAATTCATTAAAAATATAGAAACAAAAATAAAAAATACCTACTTCACATTGGATAAATTGTTTCCAAAGTTCACCCCATCATGTGACTTTGATTATTCCAATATTTAATTCCATTAAATAATTGTGTTTTTTAATATCATAGATTCTTTAAATATTTAAAATTTATATATCTCTCATTATCTAATTCTAGGTTTCATTGTTGAATAATTCTATGATTGTATAAAAAATATTCATAAATAAGAAATCCATTTGTTTTCCTCATATTTTATTAAAATACATAGCTCTAGGGTTTATTCCATAAACTATTAAAGAGAAATCAACTCATACAACACATTGGGGAAATAACCTCCCAAAGGAATTCATGGTATTATATTTTACATCCAAGTATCAATTTTTTAAGAAAACAAATATTTCTATCAAATTCACACACTCTAGATAAAAATTATATATTATAATTAATTTATTATTTTATAATATCTCTAATGTTTGAAATTTTGTGTCGGATTAGCCTAGGGAGAAAAACTGCACCTTAGGATGAATAGTTTCATAAAGTTTATTTCCTTAGGTATTATTAAAGGGTAAAATTTTCATATTACCCCTAGAAAGCTACCAAGTCTCGAAAACAAAAATTTGAGTTATGTCTCGACTGATAAAGATTCTAATATATATATAAAAGAATAAAACTATCTATAATAAAAAACTTATGGAAATTTTCAAAATAAATTATCCAAATCAAAATATTTCCCTTGGAATATCCTCAATTTGAAAATAAAGACAATTTTTGTCTTCTTCCAAGTCATTTATCTCAAATTATTCATGTACTTTAATGATTCATGGATATCTTCAAGAGTCTTGATGATATTAGGATCATTAATATAGTTAAAAATTATTGCATATCAATTTTGTTTTTATAATGTAAACCTAAGGTCATATAATACCATTTAAAAATCATTTACACAATAAATACTTTATTTTGTGATTATAGCACATATATAGTAATCTGGAGTTTACAAACAAACACACACAAAAACACACTTATTCCTTAATTATTATTGATATTTATTAAATAAATATTCATTTTTAAATATAAATATAATGAATAAATCATAATTCAAAACAACATGAAATGAATAACATTATATTACCTCATGATACAATATTATAAATCAAAATAACACATTTCCATATAGTTTAGAAAATTAAAACTAAAAAACATAAATATAAAAGGATCAATTAGTTGGAATTCCACTATCTCATACCCTCCTATAAATAACATAGTAATAAGAACAATATTAAATACCAGGTAAATATAATAAATAGAATATAAACTTTTCTAATATTATAGGAGAATGAAAATTATGACATGTATCAAAGCAATTTTATTAGAACTTGATAGAGAAATTCATATAATAAAACCCAACCATTAGAATTTGACTAATGAAATGTTATAGTTATTTTATTATTATCTATCAACTATTTTTTCATATAAAATTAATATCATGTATCGATTAATAATACTTAATAAAAATTATAAATAATGGTTTAGTTATATTTTAATTTTAATTATTAATCAATAAATAATAAGGAAAAAACATGTTTAATAATTTTATAAAATAAATACCTTTTTCTATCACTATTTTTTTAATTTTAAAAATTTATTTGATAAGATTTATAAATATAATTTGAATGTTTACTCTCTTAAATTCATTTATTTATTAATTAAAATTTGTACATTCATGTGTGGAAATTGAATATCTTAATGGATTGTGTTGATTTTTCTTTCAACAAGAGAAGATATTAAGAATTAAAGTTATCATTATTTTTTGGGTGATAGAGGAAGAGACCAAATATTGTAGAAGAGGATGTAATTGTGAATACCAGAAAGGAATAACATAATGGGTTGTACTTAAATTTAATAAAACAAATCCAATGAAGTGAATACAATACACTTCTTTGAGTTCTTGAATTAATATATTCACAGAACATTAGAAAATATATATATGATTATTATAGAAATAATCATGTAGTAAATCAAATACAAGTGTCATTGGATGAAGAGTTCATAGTCAACGACATACCATTATATGATCAAAGAGCTGGTGGTGATTGATGCATAATAGAGCTGCTGGACTGAAGAGAAAATATTACTGTAATATTGAAAATTCATCCATATATTATCATGAATATTGAATAATATAATTTATTGAAAATATCTCTTATATGATTAACTGAATAATTATGATTTGAATATGTAATTATTGATGAAATAAGGTATTAAAAAAACTCAAAATTAAATATTAATATACTTCAAGGCTTTGGAAATGGAGTTGAAGTACATTAGAATGATTTAAAAAATTTATAATGTCATTTGAGTAGTTTTAATGTGAATTTTAGTGAGTTTATATTCTCTAAGGATTCTTGAAGATATTATTAATTTATTTGAAAAATATGTGAAATTTTGAGTTGGAGAAATAATTTGAAAAAATATTTTGTACATAAAAGAAATTTTGTGAGTAGAACTAAAAAATTGGTAAAGGAATGTAATGCATATAAGAAAATATATGAGAAGAAAAAAAAATGGTAATTGAATTATTTGTCTAAAGGTACTCTAGAGAATATATAATGTTTATTCAGAATATTAAAATAAAAAATGTAAAATATATGGGATGCATAATAATCATTTTCCATATATTTAAAATTAACAAAGAGCTAAATTTGTGGAAAATAATTTAAGTCAAGAAATATATCCAATGTGTTAGATAATTATTAGGAATTCACAATATATTTTTAATTAAAATAGTGATATTTATGAACATATGTTTCTTACATAAGGTTTTTGAGTTGGGAAAAAAATTCAAGGATCTTGAAGAATACTAAAAGATAGTTCCAGAAGATAAATATGAAAATGATATGATGATATTAAAATATAAAATATCACAAGTTGATGATGAGTCTATGATTCAAGATTATGTATTGATAATATGATGATCACACTCTAGATAAGTAGATAATACCACAAATAATATTTTGAGAATGAGGTACCAAAAAAATCTGATTATGAGAATTAAGATACATCCAACCCATTAGAAAAAGGGACACACCATGGTGATTGTGAAACAAGAAGATAACAAAGGATATATAGGAGAACAAATCATATCATTCACTATATTTATATATGATAAATAGTGAGAACCATTCATTTCATTGTTGAATTGTTGGTGGACCACAATAATTTTATCTAAAGAAAAGGTCATGTCGTGTTATGAGATTCCATGTCGTGATGATATCCCAACATTTAGTCCTGGATATATTAAATAATGATAAATATTATAGTCTATAATAAGATATTATTATTTTGGATTTTTTATGTGTTTAGAAATGTTTTCATCAAGATATATTTTATGGGATTATTTTAAATGATTATTGTAGACTATTAATGATAGATAATTTATGTGTTAAATATTATGTAGATAATTTTTATAAAGTACTATGAATTTATATGAAGGGAAAAATAAGTAGTATATTATGTTTTTCTAAACCAATTTTGTATTATAAAAATAAAATCTAGAGTATTTAAGTAACAAGCTGATGAAATTCAAGATAGAACAACCTATTTATCGAATATGATAAAGTAAGAGAAGTAGAAGTGGTATCTACAACCTAACCTATGAAACAATGATATCATAGAAGATAAAAGATGAATAAGTCTAATAATATTATTATATCACATATTACAATTTTGGAGACTATGTAAAAAATAAAAAATGAAGTATCCTCTATTTACACATTTTTTTCTTTATTGATATTGAATTAAGATGATAAGGTCAATATTCATACCATGTTTTTTATTATATTATAGTATTCAAAGACTTATTGCTGAGGAAAAAGATATTATTATGTTTATGTAGTGATATCTATTTAAAGAATGAATATCTTATGTAAATCTTCAAAAGGAGGACCTTGGAAGACTAGAGTGATCCTATATATAATAATATCCATACCAGTTAGGAAAATGATGGAATTTAAATAGATAACCACTAACATGAAGTAACAAAAGTCATGGTTCATACCAACCTATATGTTAAGGATGGTTCCACCAACTGCTTGTGAGCATTAAGACTGGTATGATACCCATTCATGATTTTCTAATCCCTATAAGTGATCAGTGATAATCTATGTCTCAAACTCAACCTGAACAAATAATGGTATAGATTCCCACATTTTGGTTAACCTTTTAAAAATTTATTTATAATGTTTTCTCTTGTTTACTTACTACATTTCAGGTGGTTTTGGGTATTGAGAGTTTATAAGTATATACTTATATCTTAACCATGAAAGGGGCCAAAATATTGAGATGGGAATTTAAAAGTTTAAAATAATTGTTTTAAATGGTCACACTGATTCAACCCTCTCTCAGGTAACTTCATGATCCTTCTGAGGAATAAAAAGTGGTATAATAGATAATCATTATTTCCACTGATTAGATCTATTTTATTTCACATTATTTTTTATATATATCATACATTAGGTAAAAATTTGAAGAAGAATATGACATTCCTTAGATAGAGAACTTGGAGATTATTCAAGTTAATGAAAACATGGAGGTTTTGACCAAAAAATTTAAGAAGAAGAAGAAAAAAGAGACAATGATATTTAAAGAGGCTTCAAATGATAAAAATAATTTACCATTAATTTAATGTAATAAATGTGGTTGTTCATCTATTAAAGTTGTTTAAAATGATCCATAATAATATTCATGATCAAGCTTTGATGAGTGAGTGTTTGGGAAACCACATAGTGGTTTTTATTCTAAAATTATGGATTATTTTAAAATGTTCCATATTGATGATATCACATATATATTTTAGTTTTTAAATAATATATAGGATATGAAATCATGGATAGAAATATAATCATATTAAATGGACAAATTAATGTTTTAGAAGTTTTAGATATGTACAAATATTATTCAATATGTTGAAATAGTGGGTGCCCTAGACCCAAATATGTAGTGAATTTGATTAACATATGGTGTATACAGTTAATTATAAATGATGTTTTCTTACTACCTTAGTGTAGAATTTTCTGCATCTACTATTTAAATAGTAATATCCATAGATAAATTATCATATCAAAAGGTTATAAAAGATACCATGCTATAATGAGAACATCAAGATACTATGAAAATAATATTAAACTGAGGTAAAATGGTCTAGATACATATTACTGACTGGAAATAGTAGATGATTGAATATCAGGTGTTAGAGGCTAATAAGCATTGAGACTTATTCTTATGAATTTCACACTTGGTGATCTCTAGTAATGAGATCATGAGGACATACCTTCCAATAGCAACAACACATGTTTCAAGTGTCATTGGATGTTCCTATATATGATCATGTGTAATGGTCTCCAGAATTGATATCATTACCAATGTATTCCATTTAATTTCATACATAGATGGAAGATGAAAACCATGATATGGAAATCATGGAGGTAGTTTTTTTTGGGTGCGTCATTTGTGGCATGACATTGGTTGAATGGTCAAGAAAGTATTTTTTCAATCCTAGGTTTAGAAAGTAAAATATCTCATGTCATTTTGACCAGGATGGTAGTACCTTCATAAGACCACGGAGATGGAAGTCTAGGGTAAGTACATCTAGTTAGATCAAGAAACTATAAATTAAGAAAAGGGCGATGCTATGGGTGTGCCTCCGGCTTTATTAGATATTAAAGACAAATAGATTATATTACCCAGTACATGTTCATAGGTTGGTTGTCGCTTCTATGAAAATCATTCTTTTTTTATGGGTTGTGATGAGTTTATAGTTTCTACTCTTGGTTTTAATCAATTTCATCATCGCTTCCTTAGATAATTTAATATATTAGGGACACTATCACCAAGATTTTCCAATATTATTGTGCGCAAGCACCTGTACTATTCTTGGATACTCTTGCCAATGAGGAAATTTATTTGCCCATTATTTATGTTTGTTTTTAACTTTTTCTATAACATTCCATTATTCTGAAAAAATGAATTATAGAAGATTAGTAATTTTATCGTTATTATTAGTTTAGACATTTTGATTAATTAATTAATTAAATGTATCTCACTATATTTTATCAAATTCAAGGAACCCTCTTTGCTAGAACTGGAGTACTCTATCACTCATTTATTCTAGTGGAAAGGATCCATTATCCTCCCCTTATAGTCTATAATCTTTGGCTACACCACTACTTGGAGGGTTCAAGTTAGGAATTTGGATGGCCAACAGCTTGAACATGTGGTTCCTTGATCTGCAGAGTGAAGTCCCTGCTTCATAAATCGATACTCGATTTACTAAATAAATGCCTCTAAAATCACAAAAAGATATATTTATCTATTTACTTGATTCAATTTTTGTTATTTCATCCCAAAACTCTAATATGAACACGCCGATAGTAAGAGGTACCATCATCTTTGGCATGTGTGGAACCTAAAATAACCGGTTTTGTCCAAATTCAAATGATGGAAGGCGGTTTAGACTTAATGTTTATTTGAGGGGTTTTATGTGTTATTAATGTGATGAAAGAAATTATTTTCTATCTTCTTATCATGTACTATGTAATTACATCCACAGTTGATCCGGCATGAAATAGAAAACTCCATCACAACACATGTTCATTTTAACTTTCATGCTTGTTTATTATTTCTTTGTGATCTTTCATAAACTAGACATGCACAAAAATAATAAACCATGTAAAATAGAATTTTGACCTGATCATGAGATGATACTATTGGCTAACCCAGTGAGTGAATAACTGACCAACCTAGACCTTAGGGGTAATACCTTGGGTCACATCACTTGAAAATCGAATTCTAATGTCTATCCACCTAATTTATCGAGGCCCTGTCTCATGCATCGCCTTAACTTGGTGTAAAGTGCATCACTGTTCATCTCATCATTATATAAAAATACTCAATCACAAGTGAGGGGAACTGGGGAGTAAAAATACAACACTGAAGTGAATGTGTAGGTCCTTACATATATAGTGACACTGAAATGATTCACATATCACTTTTTTAATTCAAATAATTATTACCAAACCATTATAATAAATCAGTTAAATAAAAAATACACCAAACATGCATTGGTCGGTACTTGACTCATGATCAATCAATACACATTAACTCATGTATTTAAAATAAATTTAATAATTAAATTAAAGTTACATTAAAATAATACTCGAGGACCTTTAATTTAATTTAAAATTAACTCATATTTTTAATTCAATATTAACATTGTTCCCCTCATAGCGTATTAACTCACATATACACATTAACTCCATTATTCAAAATAAAATGCAGAATTATATTACAATTCCATTAAAATAATACTCAATTTCATTTAATTGAATTAAAAATTTTGTCATATTATTAATTAAATATTTATGTCATTCCCCTCACTGCATATTAACTCTCGTATTTAATCAATTTTTTATTAAATAATTGTGGCATAAATTAATATAATTTGGGGTTTAGTTAAATTTATTAACTAATTTTATGTTTAGTTTTAATAAAAATTTAATTTAAATTAAATAATTAATCGATACCCAACTATTCAGTGCTCTGATACCAATTGAAGGTACCAGGCACACAATGGAAGCACCAAAATATGGTATTTTAAAAATTTTCATAGATGATGACAAGTTCATGTCGAATGTTGGTGAAATATTTTAAAATCTTGCATTTTGGGGCTTCCGCTGCATGCCTGGTACCTTCAATATCCCTATTCAGTTGAATTGAGATATTGTACATGGTGGCCCCCACTACTAGGGTCTAGGATTTTTCCAAGGAGATATTATCACCAAAGTAATAAATAAATTCATATTATTTGAGTTTAGAATAATGAACATTGAATTTTTTTATGAAATGTATTTGAATGTATTAATGTAAATACATGAAAAATATTATTTAAATGAATATTAAAAAAATATTTAAGGTTGAATTAATATTTTTTGGAATGATGAGTTGAGTTAATGACTCATTTATTATCACATAATATAATTAATATATTTTAGAAAAGTGATAATAATATATATGAATATGTTTTGTAGTCATAACTAGTCATTTATAGCATGTTATTTATTTGGGAGGCTGGGTAGAAATAACATATATTTTCAAAACACTCTATAAATAGTTGAGGAGAGGAGTTTATCATTCACTATTTACATCTTACCTTTCTCATGTTCTCTCTTCCATATCCTAGAGAGAGAGGCTTTGGATCTAAGGAGGTTTGATCAAGCTCTCTCTCAGGTATCATAAGCAGCGTGATGTTGTGATTATCAGAGAATTGAAGGAGTCCTCAGATCTCCATGCTGGGACCCAGATTTTGATGATCAGTGCTCCCAACGTTTCTTAAATCCTGTGTGGATGATCTAGAAGAATTTGACTTCAAATTCATTGAGTAGCGATCGCCAACATTGAGAAGACGTCATGCGTGACTTTGGATCTATACCAGTTACTTTACGGTTTTAATTTTTTGTGTAAAAATCTTCATGTGAGATGATCACCTTAAATAAGGAAGATATTCTCAGATATCGATGAGTTTATGTCATATATCAGTGGAAAAATTTTAAAATACAATTTTGGGGATTCTACTATATGCCTGATACCTTCAATTGGTATCAGAGCGAATGTGTGAAATTTTAATCCAATGAAATAATTATGTTTGCATTCAAGCATTGCTTGAATTAATTACTTTTCATTCATCCATGTAGAGGGTATCATTATAGTTCCATCACCTTTGATGGAATCAAAATTGGACATCAGATGGCTAGTCAGCAGCCATATGATGTTTTTATATTGGATTGAATACGTTTTATGGGTAATAAACTAAATAACATGTATATTTATATATATGTTTTGATTTCTTAACTTAGTTGGTTTTTGATTTTATTTCTGGTGAGGTTTAATAATAATAATAATAAAAATAATTTTATTATTATAATAATAGTTTTATTATAATAATAATTTAATTGTAACAATAATAATATTATTATAATATTTTAATATAATAATAATAATATTATTTTCTTAAGGCTATATAGGGATTATGAATTTTTTAATAGGGGGTGGATTTTTTGGCTAAGTGGGGGAGGAAGGTCACAGATCTAAACCAAAAAAATATTTTGAAACAAAGTAAGAAATTATTATCGATCCTCCTCATTAACATTAATAATGTGATATTGATAAGGTATTATCCATTTATGAATTTATCAACGCCACATTATCATGATCGATGAATGCCTAGTCAAGATATTCTTCAGAATTCCAACTCAAAGAAACTCATATCTTCTAACCAAGATTAGATCATACGTCACTTTACTATTCATTAATGAGTTGAAGGAATCACATGACGAATCATTACAACTATATTTTCCTTGAAAAAGTTCATGGTTACTTGTTGAACTAATTTCAATAGCTTTGTAAAATACATTTATTTTAAAGGATTCTTTGTCCAAACTAAAGACATCAATAATAACAAAGGTGTTTAGCTATACCAAGCCTAATAACCATACTGTGTATATTCTTGACATCCTATTTTAGTGTTTCTTGAAAAATAATTATCTTGCCACAACTGGGTATGAATCCTAAATGTGTATATTCATTACTTATTGTATATGATTCATGTATTGATAAACTATTTATTGAGGGTCCCTCACCACAATCAACATTTATTCTAGAACCTATTATAATGTATACTTGTTCCCAAAGGGAACATGAGATTGATGTTTTGGTTATACTCAATAATATTTCTACATAAATATTTCACTTGGAAATAAAGAAGCTATATACTTCTCACCATTGTCCTAGGTTTCACCCTTTCTCAGCCACTTGGAGAATCCTCCTAACCTCTAGTAATGTTTCATAATTACTTGGTTACTGAATTAAAATACACATATGTAAGTGGAATATAGTATTTAATACCCATGGAGTAATATTGAAACATTACTTCCATGTGATGATTATACCTGAAGTAGAAGCAACAACTTTTTTCTTTAATTTAGTTAATTTAATTTAAACCTCTATTATCTTATTTCATAATATGCAGTCCAAATAAACTCATGTTAATACCTCTTTCATTGAAGGAAATTGTGAATGTACCATTGGAATTACTTGTATTTGGCCTTTTCACCATGTATTTCAATTTTTTCACCATAAGAATTAAGGACTAATCTGTCTTTTATATTCTTATTCACTTGGAAAACCTTACCTAAAAGGTAATGAAGCGTTTACTCAAAACATGTTCATTTTGTAACTTTAAATGAGACTTGAGTAAAGTGGTGAAATGATATTAGAATAGGATATATTGAAATATCATAACCTGCCTTTAAATTTATATAGATTCTGTGTAACCATTACCTATCCATATCTTTGCTTCTCTTTTTTCCTTACAAACCACTTAGAGATGAGACTACATGTTATGCCATCCATGTACTGATGTAGTGACCACAACTAACATTAGATGTTGATGAAAGCATATTGACATATCCATAATATGTTTTATCAAAAAATGTAGCCTGGTGTAATATCAATAATCACATTTTATACATCATGGTTTTGATGTAAGGAGAATCAATGTTACAACTTGCAGAAACATACATTATATTTCATGACATGCATCAAAAATAATGGTGTTATCGCATAACTATATTCCAACTATAATGATAAATGGATATTATAAAATTCATAGTATGATGTAAAAAAATTTTCATTAGGATATGTGTTTGGGTACAAAGAGTTTGTTAGGACATAAAAAAACGAGCATTAGGAACAAAAAATTGTGAATCTAGTTTAATAATCCTAACAGTTTCTTATGATATTACATAAATCCATAAGATAGAAAAGTAATTGTCAACTTATAGACTATATTTCTATATAAGGGTTCAAATATCTACTAGATATAGTGAGATCTAAGTTTACTTAGGTTTAGTAAATTATAAAGATGCACATGCAGTTGGCATATGAACTAGTTCCACAAGCGTATGAGGAGCGATGTATGTTCCAGATACACATACTGCATAGGAAGGTTAAAAACATGGTGATGGTTTTTGTATTTACTATGTTCAGTGATCTATTATTCATTGTGAATAATATTTCATATAGGTAAGAAGTATATGAAAATTAGCTAAGATTGACAATACTAGTTAAAATTCAATAAATAGATTCCATGTATCAAAGTTCCCAAGGGGCATATAAATTGAATACTGCAGTGGTTATTCAAGTGAGTTGATAAATGGATGGTATAAGTGTAGTACCAATAAGTCTCCATTCATGATACCAAGTTAGTATGTCTAAATATATTATAATTTTACATGTCATATCTAATTTCTATGATCATATTATTAGGAATTGGATGTCATGACCATCAATCATAGAAGGTGTATATACAACACAACCATGAAGGGATGGTCACATCACTAAATGATAATAAAGGTTGAAATTTATTGAAATCTTGTTTAGGGTTGAAGTAAGTAGCAGGATCATAGAACATTCATTTGGAATGAATGTTTTCTATGGTTCTACCTATGGTTGGTGGGAGAACTATCATTTTACAAGTAGAATATGTTCAACAACATATCAAAAAAAGATTGGTCTTCATGATAGATAAGACCATGATGGAATCTATTCTCCAGTTATTGACTTAATGTAGCAACCTATGTTCTAAGGAAAAAGATATACTAAGGTATATCTAATGGTTTCTTGGACCTAGTCAATCATACATATAGTGACATAGTATTGAAAAATACAAGTTGTAACAATTCTAGAGATGAACTGTTACTAATGTCACATGACATTATCTCTCTCGGTTTACATATCTAGGACACGGGAGGAGAAAAACATGGTGATTTGAATTCCACATCCTTATGCGATAAATCAATATTATATTCCATGACATGTAAAAAAATTGACATTTCCAGGATATGATTTATAGTATTCAGATATCAATTATACTCAGGAGCACTGCAAGTCAAGCAATCAGAACTATCTAAGTATACATTGAAAAGGAAAAAAGATATGTACCTGGTAAGTAGAGAAGGAAGGATACTAGTTTTCAGGGGAAATAAACTATTCTTCCTTAGATACATGTGATTTAATATCATAGTTAGGCTATGTTAATAAGCGAGACAAGCTCATATAATCTAGTGGTAGCCATACCTTCAAATAATGATTACGTTGTAACTTTTAAGGCATCTAAGAATCAGTTAAATGAAAATATTTGTTCTAGTTCTTGGAACTTCACGTAGTAAGAAAATGATTATCATAATATAAATTATGATACTCTTACTATCTAAGATGTTATGTTTTAAAAGTGTAAAAAAGTGATATACTCAGGGATACCATATCTTGAAATTTTTTACTCAAGGAGGTGAGGTCACAATAGGAAAATAACTACATGGAGGAATTGTGGCAGGCCCAGCAGCTAAAGCCATGACTCATCAGAAACATGATCTGTATCATGTGAGTAACTAACAAGTTCAGATAGTAAGTTAGCGCTAGTGAAAGTGTTAGTGTTGAAATAGTGGGTACCATAGACCCAACTATAGAGCTCTTTTGATTACCATATCGTGTATACAATTAGTTATACATGATGTTTTCTTACTATTGTAGTGTATACTTTTATGCATCCACTATTTAAATGGTAATTTCCATAGATTAATTATTATACTAGAAGGTTATATAAGATCCAAGGCTATAATGAGAACCTTGAGATACCATTACATTATTCTTAAACTATGATCATATGGTCGAGATAAATCTTATTGACTATACCTAGTAGATATATGACTATCAGGTGTGGGGGGATCATAATCATTGATACTTTTTCTCATGAAGTTTTTAATTGGTGATCTCTATTAGTGGTATCATGGGGATATACTGACGAATAGAAACACCACATGTTTCAGGTGCCATTATATGTTCCCATATATGATCAGGTGTAATAGTCTCATGAATTGAGATAATTACTAATGTATTCCATTTGATTATGTACTTTGATGTAATTTGAAAACCATGATATTGAAATGGTGGCATGGTAGTTTGTGTTGGGTGCGTCATTGGTGGCATGACATTGGTTGAATGGTAAAGCAAGGATTTGTCTCTTCTAGGTTTTGGAAGAAATAAATCTCGGTCCATGTTGACCAGGATAGTTGTAACTTCATAAGATCATGGCCATGGAAATCTAGGGTAAGTTCTTTCAATTATATCATAAAACAATACAGCAATAAAAGGTATATGACAGGTGTGTGTGTCTTGATTTATGAGATATTAAAGAAAAATAGATTATATTACATAATACGTGTTTGTTGGTTGGTTGTTGTTGATATGAAAATCCTTATATTTTTAAGGGCCATGATGGGTTTCTAGACCCTTCTCTTTGTCTATGAATTGTACTCACTACTGTCAAGATAAGGTACTAGAAGGTCACACATAATATAATATTTGAGAATTTTCACTATGAAGTTGAATAGGGATATTAGAAATTGTGGACCCCACAATTGGGTTTTAGGATTTGTCTAAGGAGATACAATCACCAAAGTAATAAATAAAATCATATTAATAAATTTTAGAATAATGATCATTGAATTTATTTATTAAATTTATTTTAAATTATTAATGTAAATTCATGAAAAATATTATTTTAATGAATATTTAAAAAAATATTTAAGGTTTAATTAATATTTGTGGGAGTGACTATTCCAGTTAATGACTCATTTATTATCATGTAATATAATTTAATATATTACAAGAAAATGATTATAATAATTATGAATACGTTTAGTAGTACTAACAAATCATTTATAACATGTTATTTATTCAGGAGCGGTAGAAATAGAAAACATTTTCTTAACACTCTATAAATAGACGAGGATAGGAGTTTTCCATGCACTATTAACAGCCTCCCTCTCTCCACTTCTCTCTCCCACATCCTAGAGAGAGAGGCTATGGATCCAAGGAGCACAGTTCAATCTCTCTATCAGGCATCACAAGTAGGGTGATGCGGTGATCATAAAACAATTAAAGGAGTCTTTGGATCTCTTCACTAGCACCTATATATCAATTATTGGAACTCCCACTATTTATTAAATCACATGTGGATGATCTAGAGAAATTTGACATTGGATTATTTAAGCATCAATTTCCAATGATGAGTAGGTTTAATGTGTGACTTCATATCTAAACCATGTATTTTATGGTTTTAATTTTGTGCTTAAAACTCTTCGCATGAGATCCTTGGCTTAAACTAGGAATCTGTTCGACAAAATCGACTTGTTTATGCCATATGTTGGTGGGATAATTTTAAAATCACATTTTTGGGGCATTCGATGTGTGCCTGGTACCTTCACAATATATGGAAATAAATGAATGGATTTTTTTAATTAAATAAAAAAAAATTTGGTTACAAAAACAAAAAAATTCAATAGATTAGAATGATGAGATAATTAAAACATATGAATAGGGAACCATTCTATATAAGAAATATATAATGATATTATTATTTTCAAGAGTTTATATTTATAGATAAAAGATAATATGATTATTTATCTTGAAAATTATTTAAAAAAATAGAAATATATATGAGGATTATATTTCTATGATTATGTGATTGAAAATAAACTTTGAGATCATTTGAGGTTGGGTAAAATACCTACAATATGAATTATGCTCAACTAGAATTCAAATTGAGAAATCTAGAATTAAAAAGTCTAAATATTCATAAACTAATGAGAATATAGTGTATTCTGTTAATATTTTTGAAAAGTTTATTACTACTAAAATGACTCATATTAATGAGAAAATGGATTTAAATCAACCAATGATCAATCTAATTAAACTCATGGAAAAAGGTAACCCTTATCTCAAAAAATGTTCTCTTTACTAATATTATTTAATATTATAATACAAGTTAAAAATAAAAATCTAGAAAAATATTTTTTAACTAGAGTGATAATAAATATTTCATAACATCAAGAGTGGATGTGAGCATGTGAAACAAAAACATATCTCTAAAAAGATATTAAAAGCCTGGTGTTTCAACCCAAATACAACAAGCTACAAAATCTTTCTAGATTAAAACCAAATCAATTAGAACAATGATTATTGGGATTTTTTTCTGATTTTAGAGGTTTCTTCCTAGATCCATCATCTATTTACATAATCATTCAATTCATGAATATTATAGAATACCTATATTAAGGGAGAGTAGATCTGAAGCTAAAAATAATTATAATGAGAAGAATCATTGTTCATAGAAATAGAGAAATATTTTCACAAGGAACAAATATGAATGTATTAATATTTTTTGAGGAAATTTCAAAAAAAGTGGTCATTGTTCTGATTAGTTGTTGTATAAATCTACATATCATAATTAATACCCTGATAAGAATAAAATTTCTCCATGTTTAAAAAATAAATAATTCAATGTAAGCGAGTATACCTTAGGGTGAAAATAAGATCAAAGTGTAATGAAAATAATACCCAAGAGGAATATTGAGAGGGAAAATAAAGGAAAAATGAATAGAATATTCTTCTACTATGGTATTATAAGGCCCCAACCTTAAACCTTACTTAATCTTGAGTTATTACAAGATTACACATTGAGGATCTTTTCAGGTTTAGAGTTTTAGAGAATTAGATCATGAAACTTGCATTACATTCCACATTTAAACAAAGTGGTTACATAAAAGACAGTATTCATTCTTCCCATCAACGGAAACATATTTAAAATATAACACAGATTCTTTCTTGAAACATCCTTGACACTATCATCACATCATGTAACTTTCACTTGACCTGTGAAAAACATTTCAAAAACTTTGGATGAGCATAAAAAGCTCAGTAAGGGTTATAAAAATATGGAAAGGAAACATGAGTTCATATATACATAAGAATGAAATCATACTTTACCCATAAAACATAGGCACTTTAACATACCTCATCAAACCATGAATAAATCATAGAAAACATAAGACATAAAGGTAACTTGAGGCATTCATAACATTCTTACGTATGGAGTAACCCTCTTGGTTACGTTTGGAATACCCATCATAGTATATTCCCTAAATCTCTTCGGAGAAACCTTAACGTTTCACTCCTTCGCGTTACCCAATGCATTGGAGAGCTATATCGGGCTCACCCGCCCTTAGTTTATCACGGAACCACCCGTTATTCATAACAATGCCCAAGAACCATAACATAATCGTATCACATAAACATGAATAAAGGAAACATAACATTTCCACATTTAATCACAATATAACATTTTAGGATATTGAAATAACGAATCCATTCAAAAAGAAACCATTTCCAAAACCATTTAAAACATTTAATAAAGAGATTTTTGAATCAAAGTGTCCCATACCACCTTGAAGCTTTTAACATTTTAAACCATTAATATCCATATAAATAAATCCTTAAAACAATTTTGAAAACATGGATATTAATAAGAACAAATAATTAAAACATTTAAAACGATATTTTGGTTAAAGGGGTTTTACCAAAATTAGAGACACTTGAATACAATAATCGAGGAATAACATTTAGTCAGAACTTTATAATATCATGAGAATAAAAGGATTCATGATATAATACTCCAAAGGACAGTATATACACCATATAAGAGTGAATTGGTGCATAACAACAATGAACCCTCAATAGAAATGTCAAATGTGATGAAATCCCTTATAGAGAAGGTATCCTTAAATTAAGGACAAATAAATCTCAAAAATATGTGTGACAAAAATAAATACACCAAATATAAGTGGATATTAAGTGTAAAACAATAAAAGGTCATTCACAAATATTCAATGGATGACATATTCAATGACTACAAGTTGAACCCAAAGAAATCCAAATTGGGTTAAAACGTTCCCTTGACAGCCTAACGACATCACATCAAAATGAGTTGATGAGAGATAAAAAGTGTATCTCATAACTTGGACATAAAATTTACATCAATAAGGATGTATGAGAACATATCCCAACATAAAAATATGTAAATTAAAAGACCCAATAAAAGAAGTCTTTTAAAAAAGAGGAGGGTGAAAGGTTCCCTTACCGACTTGGGTATCTTTCAAAACATACACCCCATGAAAGAAGGACAAAAGATAATTGATGTAAATACTCATAAACGAAAGTATATTACACAAAGAGTAGAATAATGGGCAGTACATACACCACAAAAGGGAATTTGTGGCAAATGTAGCATAAATCTCACAGGAATAAAAGTGAGATGAAAAATCCCTTACGAAAACTCGGCAGCCTAACGGCGCCACATAAAACTTCCGAATATGGATTGATGAGATCAAATAGGGTATCTCATTACATTAAAATAAAATGTATAGCAAGAGGAATATAAAATAACATCCCCCAACATTACAAAGAGGAGCTTAAAAGAAGTTACATAAAGGAGAGTACTTAAAAAGAAGAGAGAGGTTAGATCTCTTACGAAAGTTCGGCAGCCTAACAGCGCCACTCAAAAACTTCCAAAATGGATTGATGAGAGAGAATAGGGTCTCTCATCTCATGAACATAAAAATTACAGTAAATGTAATATAAAAGATCATCCCAATAACAGGAAAGATGACCTTTAAAAGGAATGACATAAAAGTGTGTACTTAAAAAGAAAGAGAGGAGTAGGATCCCTTACCTCGGGTCCGACTTGACTCGATCGTTCTTTAATCTCCTAAATAATAAACTTGAGTTAATTTCTAATTCCTTAAGAACCTTTTTTAAGTTAATTATTACTTTTATACCACTTCTTACCATGTCATAAACATTATGTAATCATTTATGTTAATAATATTTGTTTTGCCGATATTTGGTTCTTAAGTCGAAAGTGGACTTCTTACAATTACATGTTGTTCGTGTGGCCAAATGTTTATTATATCCAGAATTGTATTCATTATTTAGATATCATATATGTCATATATATCCAGTACATGCATGCATTTATAACATTACATAATCATTTAGAGGTAAGAAATGAAATGCACCGTTCATGGAGACGGTAAGCCGTACGTACGCATGAACGCTACTTTCATTTCTATTTCGTATTTTATAGAATGGAATAATAATTATATAAAGGTATATTATAATTCCAGTATAATATAATATATAATATCATATTTCCATCCTTTATACATCCCACATTTGGTATTTAACGAATCAAATCACTTTGAGGGGGCGGTAGTCCGCACTTCCTTAAATGAAGATATCGCGTATACCCATAATGGAAGCCATAAAGGTAAGACAAAAATGAAAAATACAGAAGCATAAATAAAACATAAACATATTATATATATCATATATAAAAATAGTGACATCATAATGGCCACCGTTGAAGGTGTTAAATGAGTATTGAACAATCATCGTTTCGGGAGGCAGAATTTCACCATCCATGGAAACCGTATGTTCTTTAACCATTTGATTTAGTTGTGTGAGAGTGTAGCTCGAATAAATCTTATAACAACATCCTAGTATATTGAATATACTGGTGTTGTTACAAAAGAAGTAAATAAAAAGAGTTTAGAGGGTTGGAGAAGCAAAATAAAACAAATGAACAAGAGAGAATGAATTACCTTTAAAAGTGTAACTCCTTTTGATTTGAGCCTAAAGGCTTCCTTTGAAAGGATTCTGCCCAAAGAAAATCCTCTAGGATGAGTAGAGGGATGTGGAGAGAGTAAATGGGCAGGGGTTGGCCGAGCCAAAGGCTTGAGGAGTGTGTTAAATGAGGTAGAGGTGGGGGCCTTTTATAAGAGGAGAGGAGGGGTAATTTTGGAAAGTAAAGAAATATTACTTTATTTGAAAATGTGTTTCGGTTTTAAAAGGTCCCACATTGATAGAATTCGTGGATAAGGTGATAAGGCTTCGAAATCCACTCATCCAATAAGTTTTGTACATGTGTAGTTCATAGATTTTACATTATCTTTCCATTTTATTTAAATCATCAAATAATGATGTCATCGCTGCATCATTATTATGTCATAAATAATTTAATTTATTTAATTTCTAAAAATTATAAAAATAAAACTATGATGTAGGAAGTCTTTTTATCTTTCCAATTAATATTTATAATCAAAAATATGACTTGTATAACCCCACTTAATAATTGTTTTAGTAAAACATATCATGTTTGTGTCAATTTTACTTTTAAATTAAATAAAATATTATTTATGTCATTTCCCAACCCAAGTGGATCCATGGGGTCCCCAAGTTGACCCATGGCTTGTCTTGGTTGGCCATGATACAACCAATAGGTGTAGGACAAGTGTCATGGTGTTTTCACATTCTTATAATATCATTTTTACCTTAAACTACACTAATTACCTCTAATCGCGATTAAAAACTTAATAAGTTACTATTCACCAAAAAATTATTTTAATCTCATTGAACCACATTTTACTTCTTAATGACAACCATGTATGTCTGATTTTTGAAAATCAAAACACAATGATGGGAAAATTTCATTTAAACGGAAAATCAGTTTTTATAAGTACCACTTAGTGGTTTCACTATTCATCAAAAATTGAAGATTTTCAGAAAAATCCCAAAAATTCACCCTAAGCTATATTTGATATTCTGAATTCAAAAATGAAGTCCGTTTTACAAAATTCAAAACATATAAGTCACATTAATTAATTTAATAATTAATTCCCATTGTCATGTCAAATAGCGTGTTTTATGAAACAATAAGTATCAAAAGATTGACACTAGTTTAAGTCTGATTTCAAAGTGAAATTGATTCCAACGACCACTATTGGATTTAATGGTAAAAATATTTTCTAATTTCACTTTAAAACCAATTAAAAATATAATCTAATCATATAAACAAATTATATTAAAAAGTGGTTTTGAATTAAAATACAACATTTTACACTATTCATTAATAAAATGAACTTTATCGGAAAAATACCAAAAAATTACACAAAGTAAAATGTGACATCCCGATTCTTAATAAGAGTTTTATTTGGTCCAAAAGAATGTATAAGAGTGATCAAAACTATATTTAATGATAGTTCTCCATTAAAAGGCGATAAGTGAACCTTTAGTGAAAACTAGGGCATATACGCCTAAAATTGAATTCTTTCCGTATTTTAAGCCATTATCTTTTATTGGATAAATGTAAAAACATTTAAAAACATATATAATCATATTTTAGTTATTTCTATCCATTCTCGCCATTACAACGGCTACATGTTAACTACTACTTAAAATAATATTATTTTATTATTAAAGTGCAACGTAAGATTCCCAAGAAACTCGTTGTTGCGTGTTGGGTACGCCATCGAGCATAGCGTCCCCTATAAGTCATTTAAATATTTTATTCACAAATATGGATAAATATAAAATGTCATGTTCTTTATTTACCTGGGGTGTTACAGGTATAATAGGTCACACTATAGACTATTTAAAATATTCCATAGAAATCAGTGTTGATGGAGGTAATATGAAACAAAAAAATGGAGAATCAATAAAAGAGACAATTTGAAGGATTGGTTTGGTGGAAGAATTTTTTGAAGAAGTTATGTGTAATGAAAATAATCCCAATTTTTTTAAAATAAATATTCATGAAAATCCATATATAAAATTCAAGAAGCCTGATCATGTTATAAATTAATTATTGACCAAGATTCAATCTTAAATAGAATAGGTAATAAAGATGGAGATAACACAAGAGAATGAATGTTATAAATTAAAAAAGTAACTCCTCAAGAATAAAAAATTAAAATTTATAAGAGGTTTTCAAGAAATGATACCCTAAGAGTTTTTGATAATCTTTATGGAAATTGAAAATAATCCGGTCACACTCCTAATAATTATATGGCATACCTTCTTTGATAAAATGAGTTAATGTAAAAACTACTACACTATCTACCGCATGTGTTGTACTAGAAAATGTGAAAAATAATGTTTAACATAATGAGAAACCCCATGGTTATAAGAATATCATATAGGTTATGTATTTTCATGTTTTTTAAGAATAATGAAATAATTATCATGAAAAGTTTTAACTAAACTATAACTAAATAGAAAAGAGTATTTGGATTGAGAAGAAAATATCATCCCTATTTCTCACCATTAAAGCGATGATAGAGAACTCACCTTCTTCCTAGTTATTTTATTATTGTTTTTTCATTAATGGAATTTAAGGTGTTATAAAAATGAAGGGAACCCGATCAGTTCTATAATTACTATATTGTAGGAGAATACATCAATCATGGATTTGTAGATGATTCATTAAAACATTTCAAAATGTTTCATCCATGATGAATAATGATGAAGTGAATCCCTTGAGGGGGAGAGAATAAGATAAATAGGCCACCAAAATATCATTATTTCATAAAAAATTGAAATTTATTTCTACTGTTTATGAGGAAGAATGAGAATCACTTCTCTTATCCTTTCTTAGAATTGAATAAATTGTGATTATAGAGAGGCAGCGATTGATGGGATAAATAGTAGCTTGTTGAGTGATAAATATTCTTCCTCTTGAATTATTTTAATGTGATTATTGAAGATTATTATAATTCTTTATGTGTAATATTACTTCAATCACCCTTAAAAAATATAAAACTGAGATTGGTATCATATAATGGACATCAATGATGTTCGAGTTGAGAACTTATTTTCCCTACTCCAAGAATTTTTCATGTGGTCTTAGAATTGGTTAATTTATGGCTCATTGTTATGTGAAATTTTAAATTTTACTTATATTCAATTAATTATATTTTATATCTCAATAAAATAGAAGAATAAAAGGAAGAACATGAATTTTAAAATCATCGAAGAAGCATGATATGAGTAGGAATTTCCCTTAATTATTCATATATTAATTTATTATAAATAAGTGGAAGAATAATATAGACGAGTATGAATATATTGTCATATATGTATTTAATAGTATTTAAAAAAATATTTGGGGGGGGGATTAAAGAGCCTAGTTTATTTTATTGATTTAATTTTTTGTTAATAAGTGACGATATTATGAAGTGATGTTTTAAATTTGTATTGGATTATGGAAAAAGATACCAATGAATCTAGAAGATAATTCCACTATAAATATTATAAAGGAGGAATAGAGTGGTTTATTCATGGATATCTTGAATAAATAGATTCAAAAAAGATTATCCCACACACTAGTTGGTTTTATTGAATAAAGAGTAGTCAATAAATCTGAGGATAATTGATTGGATATTTAAATTAATTAAAGGTAATTTTTATTTGATAAATTGATCACTATCTATAACATAACTTGATAAGTTTAAAGTGATAGATATGGTTGATGTAGAATAGAGCTACTTGATTGATGTGAAAATTTACCAAAAGGATTGATAATACATCCATTGATTAAACATAGTAGATTCTATATTTTAAATAAAATATATATTGGATGATAGAATAAAAAATTAAAGTACAAAGATAAATTTTTTGATTTAGTGAGCTACTATAATAATACGCAAAGTTTAGTATTAATATTTTAAAGGTCTAAGAAAATGGAGTTAAAGGACTTTGGAAAAAGTTTTATAATTTAATAATTTAGTTTAGTTGTTTTAAAGTGAATTGAAGGGAATGGATATTCCATGAGAATACTTAAGGATACTTTGTATTAATTTGAATAAGTTCTATAATTTTGAGTTGGATTTGAAATTTGACAAAGAAATTATTTTTTAAAAATAAATCTATTATAAGAATAGATAAATTTGAAAATGAGTGTTATGAGTTAACTTTGTGAGTAGAGAATGAAATTGGAAAAGGCATTCTTTGTATGAAGAGACACTAGAGGATACCGAAATGTCATTCAAAATATGCAGTTCAAAAATTAGTAAATGTTGTGATGAGTAAGATTCATTTTTCATAATATGTAAAATTAAATCAGAGATTAATTAAAGGAAATTATGTTATGTAATAAACCATATGAAATATGTAAGATAATTATTATACATGCATAATATATTTTAAACTCCTACAATTGATATGTAAGAAATTATATTTCATAAAAAATGATTTTAAGTTGGTAAAAAATGAGATTATCTTGATGAAATCTAAAAGACACTTCGAAAAGTTAAATATGATGATGTTGTTCCAAACATATAATATCAAATATCAATAGATTTCTATGATTATGCGATTGAAGATAAAATATTGATAAGATGATCTTCATGTCCTATAAAATAAAATCACACTATGGAGTGTATTTGAGAATATGGTACCAATAAAAGTTAGTTATGAGAAATAAGATAGAGCCACACCATGGTGATAATGAAATGGGAAGATGATAAAGGCCACAAAATTATAGAAAGAGATTAATTTAATATATTTCCCTTGGAGAAATGGGGAGACACTTTCATGCTGTGGTGGAAGTCACTATGAATAACACATGTTTTATCTAACGAAAAATAATGCAATGGTATGTGATGTTATGTCATATTCTATCATAAATCTAGGAGAGATTTAGTAGTGTCCACGATTAATCAAGATATCATGTGATTTAAAAAACTGAAACTTTAGAAGATATTTTGTGGGATTAGTTTTTAAATTTTTGAATACTGTAAATGCAAGAGAATTTAATTTCCCAATATTATTGTGATAATATTCCTGTGGTACAATGAATTTATATATTGTAAAAAAATAAGAAGGGGTTTTTGTTTTTTTAAATCGATGCTATATTCCAAAAATAATATCCAAAGTATTGAAGTGATATAAACAAATATTTAGGATAGAATAACCTATCGAGAAAAGAAAAATTAGGAGGATATAGAGAAATAGGATTAAAGACATGTTTAAGATATTATGATATTATAAAGGATGATAGTTGAATAAGTCCTATGATATTATTATATCACATAGGAAAATTCATATTACCATGAAAAAATATAGGATTATGCATCATCATATTTACATGTGTTTCTCATTATGTTATTTAGATGAGTTGATAATGTTGATGTATATGTTCTGTTACTGATTATATTAATTAAGTTAAAGATATATTGCTATGTAAGAAGATATTATTATGATAATTTAGTGAAATCTAGGAAAAAATGAATATTTTTTTTAAAAGATTTAAAGTAGCAACATGAAAGACTAGAGTGATCCAATATAACAATATCCATACTAGTAGGAAGATTGAAAGGGTTTTAGGAGATATCCACTACCAAGAGGTAGTATTAGTAAAGGATGTTACCTAACCATGGGTTAAAGATGATTCCTCCTACTCATTATAATCATTGATAATAGTATGATACATGATCATGATTTTGTAATCACTATAATTAATGTTTAATAATAGATGTCTTAGAGTGAACATAAACACCAGAAGGACTAGATTCACAAATATAGGTCAAACCTTGTGAATAATATCTTTGTTTTTGTCTCTAGTTTACTTAATTTTATGTTGTGTTAGGTATCAAGAGTTCATAAGTAAAATCATACATCATAATTGAGATAAAAATTTCAATATTTCATGGGAGAATGGGTAAAATAAATTTGGTAAAGAGATCACACTAATTTACCCCCTCCACTGGGGACTGTATGATCCTACTAGGTCACGTAAAAAACCCAAGTATAAAATCCTCAATGTGTGTTATAAAGAAAAATAATCCTTTTAAACCCTTTTTGATTTTATGTGATATAGACTTGGTATGGACATTCTCATGAGTGGACACATATTATTACATTTTTAATCCTCTTATTATTATTCTTCTTGGTATTGTGTTTTAAGGGAACCATCAGTCTGACTATCCACCTCAACTAAATACAGCAAAAAGAAAGTTTCTATCCATGGCTAGAGTTTTTTATCCCAAAGAATATCTTGTGAGAGAAGATTAGGATTAAAAACCCTATGAAGGACATTATCAATATTTTATCAATACAAAAACGTACAAAACCATGAGTATAATTATCTTTTTAAATATGTATTTTTTCCTTTTAAAAGTCACATTAAATAGTGACACGAATGAATTTTATGCTAAACTCAACAAGAGTGTTCATTAACCTCATATAAAAAATAGCAGAATCTAGAAAATTTAATTTCTTGTTAAATATTTTAGATTTTTTCACCTATTTTTATACATGATTAAAATTATATTTCACATGTCAAAAATTCCAGAGAAATATTCCCCTAAGACATTCCTTATAAGATACCAAACCAATATACACTTGTGGTTTAGTGATTTTGTTTTGATTTAGTAAAGCCAGATTATAAATATTAATGAATAGTGAAGATGAAAATTATATCATATGTTTTGAAAGGGGATTAGTGTCCCCATTTTTTATAGAAATCACCACTATATTTTGTGTTTGTGTGTTGTTCCTCTACTGATGTTTCCAAAAAGATCATCATGCCAACATAAACCTTTACTATAACATAGAGAGGATCAAAAAATAAGAAACTAATGACCTCATGTACCACTATTTAAAAATCCTTGATCATCCCAAAATCTTACATTGAGTATATAACCTATACAACATTCAATTACTTAATATCTTGAGAAAAAATATTCAAATAAAAAATGATATATCCATATATTGAAAAATGAAAATTTTGGATTTGGGAGACTTAAAAAATACACTACAATGTTCCTTGACCTCTAATAGTATGATAATGAATAACCTTAGAGTATATTTAATGCACATTCATGATTTGATGTTTCATAAAAACTTAATTTATTAGCATCATATCCATCCTCTAATTGGAACCAAATAAATTACAATATCTTCTTAGATAAATCAATGTCTATGAAAAAATTAGTTTGAGTAAGATGATTTCCTTAAAAAATTATGCTTTAAATACAATCAATTTAAAAATTATAACCATAAATTCTGAGAACATTTTGATTTTGGAAGAGAATATGAAAACTCATAAGGTGAATCCCAAGGGGTGAAAAAATGTGTCTTTTATAGAGTTATCATTTAGGTTTTGAAGGTAGTAAATAAATTCGATGAATTAAAAGTGAAGATACATCCCAAAGAATCAGTATATAGATTATTCTTACCTTGAAAATTGATTGAGATTTACCAAGGAATGAACATATCCATTAGAGATCAATTCTTGAAACCCCATTCAAAATTCATTTTATAGTCAACAGAAATAATTGAAGGGAGTATTTTAGAAAACATGACAACCAATGAGATATTATAAGGGGACACCACATTTTGGAAATATAAGGAAGAGTGAATGAATGATGAAAAAAATAAATGAAACTTGTAAAATATATTGTTAAACTATATAAAAATATTATCTAAACGTTGGTAGATTCTATGATTGGTGAAGGGTGATCCCTTTATTTGAAACCACAAAATAAGAAGTGAGTGAACTTTTGAAGTAGTTAAAATGGAAATAAATATTAGGGTTGGAATCCATGAAGGACCAAACAAGATTTAAGACCACTCCAAATCACTACCACACTTGATCTTCATCTCCATTGATTCACCACTCTTTCAATGATTGAATTCCATATATATATACATGTGATAAATATAAAATACCTTATTCAATCAAAACATATAATTTTAACTAACTTTTAATTTTTTTATCATATAATTTCTTATACATAGAGACTTATATTAATAAAATGTACTTAAAATTTGGATTAACAAAACATCATAATTAGATAAGGGTACAATTTTCAAATTTTTCATCAATATTGCAATATATTAGTTAATAGTGAAATTTGATATTCGTATATGGTATTTTGTATCGTTGGAAAATAAATTACCCCAAGTTATATCATGTTACAAAAATATTATTAGATTAATATAAAAATCTAGGTTTGTCTAATATACTATTTCACAATAATACCCAATAAATAATTTTAATTGAACACTTTCCACTAATAATTATGTTACAAAACAACACTTACCAATCTCATAATACCATGAAATATACCTCAAATAACACCTATAAATACCCACTTCCTCAATACATCTATTAAGTAAAAATAACATTTTCTAATTTTTATCCCTAATTGTCTCTCTTATAGATATTTATTTCCAATTTAGATAGGTTTAAATTTTCAAAAGCGTAACAACCCTGGAATAATGAGACATAAAAGAACAAATTATACTAACCATATCAACAAGGAGAAAATTTATTTTCTAGTTCCCACCTGATTAGAAATAAATAGTAAAACTAGGACATTCATGTAGTAGTGTTTTTATGGGTTACCTCTTAGATAGATTCATAGGGAGAATGTGAGTGAGGAGAAATCACAGTAAAAGAATATGTGTTTTTTATTTCAAATAGTCATTAGTCTAAAAAGTGACCCTGATGGGTAATTACTTATGGTGCACCAGTAAGGAAACCTAGGTACTAAATGAGACTTATGGTAATCAGATAACCAAGTTCATGACCCAGAAAGGTTGGGCCATTAGAAATTGTATTATAGCCAATGTGTACTTGGATGTGTAATTGAACTTCTTGGGGTAGAGGTCTAGTGTCTACAATAAGGGTGTTGTGCTTTAAAGGTAGAAGAGTATAACACCACTAAAAAATAAGACGTAAAAGACTAAATGGTACTACCCATATCAATAATTTGAACCTATGTTTTAAATATCCTAACTGATTAGAACTCCATATTTAAGTCAGTCTTCGTTTCGAGTAGTTTTAAGATGTGTGATATCCTAGGATGTCTCTTAGGGGGTTTGTGAGTGAGGAAAAAACATACTAAAAAGAACACGTGTTGGTCTGTGGTAAACTAATTAGTATGATAGATGGACTTGATGGGTAATAACTTGTGGTGTCCATGAATAGAAACCTAGGTATTATTGGAAACCTATAGGGATTAGATGACTAGTTTCATATACCAGGGAGGTTGTGTAATGGAATAAAGGGTTCATTTTAAAGAAAGTATAGAAAAATATGGTTTCCTATACCTTTTTTTATTTTTTTTTATTTTTTTTGTAATAATATATTTTTATTTTCCATTTAATATGAATATATATATTATATTATTATTAATTTGATTCATTATTCACTTTTAATTATCCATTCCCCCCATTATACACTTTTATAAGTTGTTATTATTCCAAAATAATCCCAGGATTCATGAAACTATACTATGTTTAATTTTCCTGTCAAGTATTGTTTTATATTCAATATAGTGATATTATTTTGTTTTTTATGACCATGTGTTTTATATACCCTTTATATATACTTTTTTCATAAGAAAATTCATATTTTATCACAATCATTGTATCTTATGATGGAGGGATGTTGGGGACTTATAAATCAAAAGGGTAATTTTCGGTAAGTGGGGGACACTCACCCACTGTTTCATTCCATAGAAAGATCTTAGGTCATCTGAATTCACTCTTAGGGTCTTAATAGGATATTATCCTTGTATTTTTATTCTTTAGTAACAAATTTTACCTTGATATTGAAAATAAATTCATTTGATCCTTTTAAAATCATTGTCGAAGAGGTTACCATTAGGATATACTCTACACTATGAATGACCTATACTTTTATATTTTTTTATTCGGGTTACATATAGATATCATTTTCATCCTTTGATTATGGATTTCGTATATGGATAACAACATATTTATTTTAAGGTGTTACATTAGTTAAATATATGATATGGTTCTATTATACAATTTATAGATTTTCATGTAATGTAATTCATACTAAACATATTATCAGATGGATTGGTCCAATTATATAACCCTATAATTTATATGGTAATGTTTAATCTCTATTGATCCTATTTATATGGAATTATTATGATAACATGGATTTACGGGTAGCCTTTTTAGATGATTAATTATGATTCAATGACCATGTAAAGCATCCTTTTGATAGGAGGCCCTTTGACCACATAGTTATGATGATATATTTTTCATGAATTACTTATATATCATTATTTCATATATATCATTATCATTACCGTTTTTTGATTTAATAATTTCTTATACCATGTTATATATATTCTTCTATACACTAAAACTATTATGGTTACCACAAATAGGCTATTTGTCTCACAAAACAATAAATTATATTATATAAGATATACAATATATGAATTCATAGATATGTCTAAAATATGTTTTAAATAATTGATTTATTATTTTCTAGATATTATATCTTAGTTTATGAAGACACAATTCATGACTATTCATGCTGTTTATTTTATGTAATAAATTTTATGTCATGCCATGAAAATTGAATAGTTTTATAAATAGTTACTGTATTGTGGATTTGGGGTGTTAAAATTGGTATAATAGTAGTATTTGTTTTATTTTTAGGGATTATAATGAATACCTTTAGAAAAAATATTTGTTAACTAGAACTAGTATAAGAATTTTGGATAAAAAAATTAATTCTAAAATTAATTTATAATCATTTTTATAATATTGGATAATAAATATATCAATTTTATTGATTTTATAATATGGATAGGGGAATGAGATACATAAAGAAGAAACAATAGTGTTGTGAATAGGGTCAATATGAATATTGTTTCAATGTTCCTATAAATTTTATGGGTAATAATATCTAAAACACCACAAATATATTAACAAAAAATGATTAAATCTATTACTAATAACTAGAACATGATTACTAGGATGACTTCCCCATAATATGAATCACACCCAATTTAGGAATTTATGATTACGTGACCTATATCATTTAGTGGGTTCACAGATCCAATTGGGGATAAATAGTTTATATTCTAATTTTATATGGTGGAATACCCTGAAAAACAAAGTTTTTATTAACTTTTTATCATATTAAATGATAATATGATTAATAGTAAACATCAATAAATAATAAAAATAATGAACATGTGATTCAATCAATGTTATTGGATTATTTAAAAAATTTGAACCATGATAAATATTTTCCTTTAACTGTATAGACCATTATTAAGAATAATTTCCTTGATCAAAATTAGATGGAGGAAAGATTCATTATAACATATGAAACTTACTCTACTTACTTATAAATTTATGTTTGTTCAATGCTCATTGATCTAGAAAGTAATATTAACAATTACTATAATTGATTAAAGGCATTACATAATAATTTATTTATGTATAGTTTGATAACTATACATAACTCATCTCTTGTGATGGAAATATGGAATTAGAGTTCCTAAATGGCATCATAGAGTATTTGAAATGAAGAAAAAAGGGAAGTATTATATTGTATTATCATCTAATAAAGAGAACAAATTTATAATTTCTAACATCTCACTTATGAATTATATGGAGGAAAATATTCTAGGAATATTTTAAAAATAAGTTAAAGGTTTTTTAAAAGTGGAAATCCAGATCATAAAGCCTATGAATGTAGAATAGGTAATAGTCAAGGGAATGTAAGTCATGTTTTTGGGACATATAAGGGAGAAAATAATTTTTCATATAATACTAAACCTATTATTCAATTATGTAAGGGAATTAAAGTTAGGTATCATGCTAGATAACTCCCTAATAAATGTATTGTGGATGGGAATAAATACACTCAACCATCGAAGCCTCACGGTCTAGATCATGAATATACTACTAAAAAATAGAGTTGAAGTAACCCAATTATGTTTAAAAAATGTGCAATAATTTTATTGTTTATGAATGAATAATGAACTATTTTATTATGGGTCAAATTATTCATTTATTTCATAAAATTTCATAGCACATATGAATACCTAACCTCAATGACAACAGGTTGACTTATTAGTAGTAACATCAAATAGTGAATCGATTTCTACCAAAATATCAAAGGATTTCATTATTGGGATTTATGGAAAGAATCACATATAAATATATTAATTATACCCTTAGTTGAATTTGATATGATTTTAGGTGTGGAATATATATCATTATATATGAATAATATAACCATTTAATATAAATTCATTACTTTTATTCTCTTAAAACACCCCAAATTAATATTAACATTTAAGGAAGAAAATGAAAATCATGATCGAACATCTTCTTATGAGATAAAATGACTATAAATAGAGGACGGATATTGATTAATTACCTAAATAATATAGTAAAAGTAAATAATAAATATAAATGACATAACTATTTTATAATAATTCATTTATATGTATTACCAACACAGTTTCTTGGATCACATTCAGATCAAGACGAAGAGTTTTCTATTGAATCTATTCCCATATCTTTACCCATATGAAATATAGAATATACAATGACATTTTTAGTTCTAGGGGAGTTAAATAATAAACTACATGATCAACTAAAGAATGGTTTTATCTATCCTAGGATATCCCTTTTTTATTTTAGTTATTAATTTTTTATAAAGGATAAAAAATGGGATTATTCATTGAGCATTGATAACTATATGGTATTATGATTAAGATTAAAAATTTCATTATAAGAATTTATGAAATATTTTATATAATTCATGGTTCTTAACACATTTCTATGATTGACTTAATATCCTGATACCATTAACATTAGGTAATAATGTAAGATATTCTAATGATAATATTTAAATATGTATGTGATTTATGATTATGCTATTATATCATTTTGTTTAAAGAATACACTAGTTATATTAATTAATTTAATGGACGAAGTAATTAAATGTTACCTCAATATGTTTGTGGATATCTATACATATATGTTCTTATTTATTACAAAATTCAATAGTTGTGTGTAGATCAACTGGTTATTGTCTTTAAAACATTGAAAATATATAATTTATATGAAATGTTCTACCATTGTAAGTAATATTTGTTGAAAGTGTCACTATTATAGTTTTAAATCACCATTGAAGGTGTTAATGCGAACGAATAATGTCCTAAAACATCCATAATAATTGAAATTGATAGTTTTCTTCACATGCCTTGGAAATAATGGTTCATTATGACTAATTTTTTAGGATTATTAAATCTATTGATTGAGGTAATAAGGAAAGTTACTATGCTGATTTATATCTAGAAGTATGAGAAAAAAATAAAATAACTTTATATGTAGTTTTTTTTGTGCATCATTATTAATATTAACTTCTAGTGGTAAAGGATTTTTCATGTATAATGGTTCTATAAATAATGATTTTAGATATTTATTGATATAGAATATGGTTTTTATAATATATACATAATAATAGTTAATGATTCATGAAAAGAATTATCAAAATTATTTTACAAATATGGATGTAACAACATTATATATGAAGATATTATTTCATTATATATTTGGAGAAACGTGTGACACACACACACATATCACTAGTTATAATTAAATATATGTTTAAAAATATGGATTCAAAAATGAGGAATAGTATTTGGTGAGATATATTAGTATATTATGACTTCAAAATTTATTAACATCATGGAAAGGTGAATAAGGATGATTATTCCTTGAGTTAAAAGGATTGTATAAATCTCTCCATTTTAGGGGTAGAATGTTCCCTTATGTTCAAGGATATGTTAAAGTAATATTTTAGAATCATAAAGAAAATAATTACCCTATATATTTATTATATTATGTATCAACCCTTGTTACTATATAATATCAAGAAAATATAAAGAGATGGAAGAAGGTTTTTAAAGATTATTTTATCTATTATTGATGAAAAAAGATTGTAGTTCAACATTAAAAAGGATAGAGTCATCTAATTTAGGAGAATACCATGTCTTCCATTAATAATGTAGTTTATAATTTTATTTTTAGATGTTTTACTTTGGGTACCTTTTTATTTACATCCATGAAGTACTAAGATATATAATGATATTTGACTGAACTATGGGTGGCATAACATGAAATAAGAAATTACATATTTTATTACAAGGTTTCATATTTTCTCTAAAGTAAAAGTAGAATTGATTTTTTTAAATGGAATATTAAAACTATTTCATATACTAGAGTGGAATCGGTAAAATATTAAAATGTTATTTTTCACCAGTTATCCGAAGATATCAAAGGGTGGTAATGCATTTTTGGTTGTAATTGACCAATTTATAAATTCAATATAATAAAAAATAATTTATTTTATTGATTATAATATTAAGATATATATAATATAAATAGTAAATATTTATGGTTTACCTCTCTTTATTATCAGTGATCATGATTTAAGGTTTATATTTATATTTTGGATGAGTATTTGACAATTTATAAGTATGAAGTCATATTTTGGAATTGCATACCACCCTTATATTGATAGAAAATATAAAAGGAATTCTTATACACCATATGATATTTTATGATATTTCTCACTCAAAATACATGGAAATTAGGATCAACACCATCCATTGGTGGAATTATCATATTTTAATAGTTAGTATTAGAGAATCTATATAGAACCTTATAAGGCTCTCCATAGAAAGAAATGTTAAACCCCACCCAAGTGTGATGAATTTGGAATGAAGAAACTACTATTCCTAGAATTTATTTTTGATACCATGAAGAATTCGGTGATAATAATGAAAAAAATCAATTAAACTCAAATTAGGTAGAATAGTTATAAATGAAATCAATGTAACACCTCGATATTTTAAAATATGTACATAATGTTTAATTGTGTATATGATATTCAACACCAAGCTTAAATGACCTTAGAAATATATTAGAGTTATACCATAGATATTAAATTGGATGTTATGCATTGTATTAAATAATTTATTAAATATATACAAGTATCCTAATCAATATAAATTTATTGATAAATGATTAAGAAATAAAGACTCAACTTTTAATAAATATTTTTTGTTCTATAAAAGTACATGTTTCCTTTTAAAATGATTTTTTTTATTTCTATGAGAAAATATTATAATTAATTTATGGAACTTTCAGAAATATTATTTTATAAAATTAACCAAATTTTTTAAATTATAATATCAAAATTAATCTTGGGTAAATTGTTTTTTATTTTTCTAAAATGTTTAATTTTTTAGTGAATAATGAAAATTTCCAATTATTTAAATAATGACATTTCATTTCATTAAATAAAGTAATTTAAAATTTAATTTATATTTTTTAATTTATATTAAATTTAAATATAAAACCATTTTACAGTAATATAATATATTTCAGTTTAATCATCAATTTTCACGATTTTTGTTTGAGTTTATTTTTATGCTTAAAAGAAAAATATTTTGCAAACTATTTTTAAATGAATTATTTTCATCCATTTTAATTAATTAAAATATTGAATTTTAAGGAAATAATTAAATTAAATTCATATATTATACCTCTATTTATATGATCTTAAATTCATATAATGAGGATTTTGATTCATAGAGTTAACATAAGATCATCTATTGATTGAAAAATATATATTTCATGAAAACCTATTTTGGGAAACAGTTTAATGGTATAATTTTAAATTAAATTTTGATAATTCTATGAATTTAATTTTATAAAATGGATTCAATATTTTTAACAATAATAATTAATAATATATAATAATTTCAACTAAATATTTGATCATAATGAATTGAAAAAACAATAAAAATTATTTATCAGGGTTCATGTTAGAACCAGTCAAGAAGGGGGTTAAATTATAGAGATAAAGGGATATACATGTTTAAAAAATGTTTATATTTGAATTATAGAGGTTTTAATCCACCTTATAACCCATAAAATCCATTATATATTATTTTTGGAGGCACTTTTCTTAAGAGTAACTCCCCATTATTGAATAGTTTTTGATATTTTAAAAAATGCAACTCCTCAATTATAAAAGAGATCCCATCCCCTTAATTATTCGTAGTTCTCAAAATCATTGGATTGAAAATACCCCCTAAAAATAAATAGACACATTATTGAGCTTCTTTTCATCCCAAAACTCCAACCTTATGGTCCTTAATAAGAGATCCAAAGGAGGTTATTCTAAGTGAAGGTAATCATCTTCACCGAGCTATTTCATTTTAATAGTTTTTTACACGTTCAATTACGTATCAACCATTAGTATATAATAAAAATAGTATGTACTATATAATAGTATGTTATTATGTTTAATATATAATATTTATCCATCTCATATTCCATCAAAAGTGAAACAAAGCCATCATTCGTATGTACAACGAACTACCACCTTGCGAATTGATGTAATTTGTTTCCCATAATCACCTCTCATGAATATTCATGATGATGAATTTAATTATTATATAAAATATTCATGAAATAATAATCATTATGTAAAATTAACATATCATATACCTTCTTACCTTCCCATCTATTGAAAAAGGATTATATCATTCATGTGAATGGTGGGCTACCACCTCACGAAGTGATCTAATAGATTTTTTTTATTTATGTATCTCATGTCTGGTATATATAAGTGTATTCAAAGAAATAATATTATATTAATTTAATAATTATAAATTTTAGTGATAAAATAGCACATTCATTCTTTCCATCATGATCACTGAAAATGGGAATGTATCTCATGCATGAGAACGACCTACCATGTCTATGATTGTACCAAAATTAATTTTTCATAACCATATTTAAGGCTTGGTTTTAAAATTATAATTCCGGTATAAGAATTTTAATTATTTAATGATAATTATTATGGAGATTATGGACCAATTACACCTTTTACCATGATAAACACACTGATATCATTTTGTAATTATGAATTGATAATTCTCAAAACACCATACATGGACATAACTGAATAAGTATTTAAATATTTCATTAAAATAAACGAACTAAATGGTTTATGTATAGAGTATTAAACCTAGAAAAATTTCTTAAAAAATAATTTATATAATTTTACTTTAAAAGAGATAAATGACATACATGACAAGTCTCAATATGCGGAAAGGTATTTTTAACACAATTTCATTCATTTGGATAAATTACTTCTTAATTATATTTCATATGATAAGATTATGCATGTATAGAAAATTCATTATTTTATGGTTTATTTTAACTTATACTATGTTTACATAAATAGTTCACACATAATAACTTCATTGATTAATTTTCACTTTAATGACATGATCATTATAAGTTATTTTTGTCTCAGTTTTATTTCCTTGAGACATATGCCATATTCAGAACTTATTTATTTTTTTGTTATATATACTTCCCATTTGACATGTTATCTAATTAATATATTTATATTCATGTTATTTAATATTTCATTTGAATTTATTTCTTTGATTTTGTTTATGATTCAAAGTTACTAAAGTGGTAGGGTTTTTTTTCACAATCTCTATTATACAAGATTGTTTATAAGTGAATTTACATTGAAGGTAATTATTTTTTTAATCTTATAATAAAAAAATTCATTTTATTATCCCCTATTTATTTATGTAGTTCTCAAGTAATAAAACTATTTTCATCTCTTTGATTCTTTGAACGACTATGAAAATGTTTTTACGAAAACCAACTTTATATATATTTTTGATCAAAATTAGTTTTTCTTTATAATATATATTTTCTTTAAAATGTCAAAAATAATATTTTTTATATTATTTTATGATTTAATAAATATATTTTTACCCATTTTGTAATTTTTACAAAATTTATGAAAAATAATCTTCTTGTATCTTTCCGAACAATTTACTTTTCGACTTTTTACCAAAAGTGTGAAATAAATATTTGTTTTAACATAAATGCCATGAAGAGATTATTACTTCCATTAAAACTAATTAATTATTTTAAAGGACCATTAAAATTTACCATAGTAACATTTTAAATTTTTTTTATTTAATAATTCATAATTTTTTTTTATTTTTTGAAGGAGTGATTTCAATGTGAAAAGGGAATTTTCTCAAGAAATATTCCATGTAATATTTTAAAGAAAATTTCATCAAATAAAATAACCATTGATGTTATGAATTGATTATAAATTATGTATATATGTCTATAAAATATATACATAGATTATTATCCCATAATTTTATGGGGGTAGTACATGACTTATGTTTATCTCTCAAATGAATCAATTAATTAATTTCCTCAGATTATGATATGAGACAATATTATTCAACCCATTTTATTTTCATGCATAATCATTATGTTTATTCATTATGATTTATTTCTATTTATTCACACATAATAATGAACATGTTAGGATGGGTGTTCCCAGATACCTCTCTAATGCATCAAGAAAAGATTTTGTCTCATGAGACATCATGTATGAGATTAGGGAGTAAGCCCAATCCATTATGGAAATTTTTCCTCTATGTGATATTTTCTCTCTAGTTAGACATGACACATGTTTAGGTTGTGTTATTTGTTTGTTCCATATTTCCTAATATTACATGATCTTATTATTCCATGTTCATTATGTTATTCTTATATGTGATTACTATTGATCTTTTTTTTTTCATGATATTGTATTATACCATTGACTCACACATTATGATTCCTTATCATATTTATTCTCTAAATGGAAATTTTAGCTCACTCCTTTTGTATATGTATTCCAAAGGTTATCCCATGAAGTTTTAGGATTTTGAAATAATTTAATGGCACATTATGAAGAATAAAATAAAAAAGTTTTATTTCATTCACACTTTGATATATTATGAACCTAGTCTTCCTAAGATACTAGGATTTACAATCATTGGGTTGTAATTAATGGATTTTTAAGTTAAAAATTATGGAATAATATGTTTAAATGGAATGGGATGCAATAGTTGGTATAAAATAAAGTTCTAGTTATTTTTTATTTGGACTATAATCCTTTAGTGACGAACCTATGAAAAATAATATGGATAATACTATATATAGGAAAATATTTTTTAATTTTTGTGAAATTTATTGTGAGTGGTTTCCAAGAATTTAAAACATTATATGGATTCTACATGTGGATGTGGATATGGTATACTTGTCCCTAGGGGTAATAACTCTAAAAAGGGAACATTATAATTTGACTCAATCATCACCTAGTTGAAAATAGTGGGCCTTATTTCAGACATGGTTTGGTATTCCTATAGAATATGTTTTGTAAATTCACAATCACTTTATGAACCATTATAAAGTACTTAAGGAAATTATTATCCTAATAAAATAAGAAATGTTAACAGGGATAACCTATATAGGAACTTATATACCCATACGTTAGGATATAATTATTATTTATAAGTTATTCTTTCAAGGTTTATAAGTTTCCCTTTTCTATTTTAATGAATTATCAACCTCTTTCTTTAATTATATTTAGTTAATGGTGGGGAATAGGAGAAAAAAGAAAACAACCAATGTAATGGGAAATGTAATGATTTCCCTAATGGTTTTCTTAACCCAATGAGAACAATATTTATTCATCTTGTGATCATGCCAAATGTGTTATCTCAAATCACAATTAACAATTGGAACATAGTAAAATTTAAAAATATATCATCAAAGAGAAGTATTACGACTCATGGAAGTTCAAGTGTTAATGATAAAGAAAATAATATTAAATTTTCTATATGTAAAAAATGTGGGAAGAAGAACCATCAAAAATTCCATACAGGAACTGGTAGATTCTTTATGTGTGGTAAAGGAGGCCACAAATCAGCTAATTGATGAAGAGAAATGAAGATTCTGGAAAATAAGACATGGGTAAATAAATTTCAATGTAAGGCACCACTAAAAGTTAATTATAGTAAATATGTGGATCTTGGTAATTATATAAGTAAACTTACAAATACAATGATTAGTTAATAAGGACACATGTCATAATTTTTATTGAAATAAGAATATTCAAGTACATAGGTTTTGGGATTCTAGATTCATATTATTGAAGTGTTTTTATTAATGGTATTCTAGTTATAATAATCATTAAACATAAAAGGATCATTATACTGTAGTTTTGAATTAAGTATTTTTAAGAATATGTTGAATGATACTAGTTCATAGGAATAATGATTTATTAGTAAGGTGGTATTTTATGGGAAGAAAATTATTGAGGAAAATATAATCTTTGATATTCATTTGATGTTGGGGTAATTATAAAAAAATTAAAATAATTTTATTTCATGGAAAAAAATGAGTTGGTTAGAAAACCTTAGAGCTTAAAAATGTTATTTGATGACTAATGTTATTTCTGAATATATTTATCACATTCTTGAAAACATTATTCGATCATGGTGAATTATTATTTTGACTATCACTTTAGTTTTACAATGTTTTAGAAAAAAAGAACAACCCACGAGTCGGGTGACAACACATCGCATATCGAATGGATGTGGGTCTTGAACCCACAACTAAGGGATACATGGGTGAAGTTACTAAAATTAGACTACATGATGTACTAGTTATAAGAATATTGTTTTTACTTAAATTATTTTATGGATAAATATTAAGTGTATTTTTGGAAACACATTTTATGGTGAAATTTTTTTTAATTCTTAGGATTTTAAAGTGATTACATATATTATGGGAAATGTTTATTTGGGTTTATGCATATGTAACCCTTCGGTCTAACATGATATTTGGCATGAAATATTATTTGGGAAGAACATAATTAAATCATTGAATATAGAGGTTATTTGGGATGTATAGCTATTTCATTATAGAATGAATTAAGATGAAATTTAGATTTGGAGATTATTAAGAAGGTATATTGATTTTGGTAATTATATTACCATATTCTAACCATTTATGGTTATGGTTATTTTATAAACAAAATAGTAATATCTTGATTTCATTTTGTAGAATCATGTTAACCATTACAGGATAATTTTAGTCCTTTAGGAATAAAAAATTCATCATTAATACTCATAGTTTGGAAAAAAAGATGATATTGTGGTAAAAATTTATTGAAGTATGGAATTTTACTTCTTGAGTAATTATATTTTCATATTTTATTAATCTATATGGTAAATGTATCCCACAAATTTAGGAAAATGATTTGGAAATATAAATGTTTTTCATTTTCAATAAATTTATGGTCACTTCTCTCTAAAAAATGGGTATAAAATTTTCTCCTAAATGGAACGTATTTTCAATTTAATGTTTTCAATTCCATCCAATGTTATTCTTATGTGGAAAACTATTTTTTTTGATATTTAAAATAGCCTTTTTATTTCCCTTTCCCTCTTTTAGAATGATGTTTTACTAATCCTTTTAGTCAAGTGGGATTTCCAAAAATTAATTTTTGAATGCGAAAACCCTGATTGCTAAGAATAATTTAAAATTTAAAGGATTAAATTTATTTAATGGGGGTATAATTCAGATCCCAAATTTTATATAATAATAAAATCATTTTCAATGGTGTATATGACAGACAACACCAAGCTTAAAAAAATCACAAAATATATTATTTTCATAACATTACTATTAAATTGGCGAGTATGAATAATATTGACTACTTTATGAAATATTTATAAATTTCATAAAAAATATAAATTTTTGATAAATTATTAATAAATATTCACTCATCTTTTAATAAATATATTTTTTCTATAAAAAAAGTTTCCTACAATTTTTTTAATAATTGTATGTGAAAAAATATTAAAATTTATTTATTGAACTTCTATAAGTATTATTTTATAAAATTAACATCATTTTTTAAAACATCATATAAAAATTAACATAGGTTGAAATTTTGGTATTTTTATGAAATGTTTGATTTTTTTGAATAGTGAAACTTACCGTTTTTCATATATTGTCATTTATTTTCATAAAATAATGTTATTTAAAAGTTAAAAAATATATTTTATTTGATATTAAAGTGAAATACAGACCATTTTATTTATAATAGTCTAATTGATATCATTTGAATCATTAATGTTCATGATTTTGGTATAAGTTTGTTTTTATGGTTAAAAACATGGTTTTTTGAAATATATTTTTAAATGTATAAAGTTTATCAATTTTAATTAATTAAAATAACAACTATTAACTAAATATTTAATATAAATTCTTATATTATACATATATTTATATTTATTTAAATTCATATATTGATTATTTGTATTCATAGCGTTAATATAAGATATTCTATTGCTTAAAAAATTCATTTATTGAAAAAATGGATTTTTGACACATTTTGTTGGTTTAATTTTATATTAAATTATAAATATTATATGAATATAACTTTATAAAACAAATTAAATATCTCGAATAATCATAATTAATATTATCTAATAAGTTCAACTTAATTTTTGATCATAATAAATAATAAAAACAGTAAAAATAAGTTACCACAGTTAATATTAAAACTAGTTTAAAAGGGGTTAAACTAAAGAGGTAAAGGGAGTAAAATGTTTAAAACATGTTTATTTTTGAATCATTGAGGTTTTTATCCACCATAGAACCCATAAAATACATTATTTATCAATTTTTGAGGAACTTGGCTTGAGAGTGACTTCCCATCATTGAATTATTTTGGGTATTTACAAAATTTCAACCTTTTAATTATAAAGGGACACCCCTATCCTCCTTTATTCACACCACTAAATCCATTTGTATCAACATGTACCAAAAATAATATATTTATAACATCCTTATTTACAATATTTATTTTCTCTTATTCCCAAAACACCAAACGTAGGGTATTTAAAAAGATATCCAAAGGATTTTCCTCTAAGAGAAGGTAATCATCTTCATCATGGTCCTTCTTTTTACTTATTCATTTCCCACATTTAGTTATGTATTAACAATTCCAATATAATAATTCCAATATATACTATATACTGAGATATTATTATATTGATTACATGATATCATCCATCTCCTCTTCCAACAAATGGGAAACAAAGACATCATTCGTATGTATGGCGTCAATTGCCACACAAACTATTATTATTGTCTTTCCATGATCACCACTCAATGATTTTAATGATGATGGATTTAATTTTATTTATTATATTAATGAAACATTCATAATTATTTAAAGGTAATGTAATGACTTGTATTTTCCCCAGTTTTTTTATAAATTAATCGGGAAAACTCTGAGACTGGGCGGTGAGAAGAAGTGAGATTCTAAGATTCAGAATGCCCGAAGATGATATTTCAAAAAAAATATAGGCTTTTTGACAATCACCCCAATATTTTCTTCTTTAAATGGGAATAAAATCTAAATGGGTTCCCAGATCATACATCTGAAGGCACCATTGTGTTCAGAGAAATGAATTTACCTTAGTCAGGGCCTAACGTCGACCGACGTGGGTCGAGGGTTAAATTTAGGTTTTGGATGTAGACATAATTAAAATATTTTAATAAAAATATTTTGTTTGACATAGTGTATAATATATTTTTAATCAATCCATTGTAAAAAATACAGGGTTATCACCATATCCCTATAGTTTTCTTGAGGCAGAGAAAGAAAAGGGATCTCTCAACATTTTGGAAAATCAAGATTAGAAGTCTGATTTGAGCACAACAGATCGACGAGCACTGGTAGATTAAGTATTGAGGAAAACACGAACCCCCGTTCTTTGTTAATAATTAATCCAACCTCAAGGGTGGGTGTCTATATCTTTTTTATTTCCTTTTACCATATTAGAACCATACAAAAAAAGGGACAAACCCATGAACAGGTTGATCTATTATTCGATCATTATTACGAGATGGATGTTTATTGTGGGTTTAAAAAGGGGATTAAACCTTAGAGATTTATCTATTAGTATTTCTTCATGATCCCTCTAACATTAACGGATCAAGGCTGACATGAAAAAAATCCAAGATCTGTTATTTCGGTGTTTATGCACTTATTCTATCCCCCAAAATATATCACTTTCTTCATGTATTCTTTGACCTTTTAAACCGTACATGAATGCTCGATCGTTGAGCCCATGATCCTTGGCACAACGATCTGAGACTGAAAGTTTTGACCTGTGATGGCATTGCGGAGGTGTGACGAGAGCACATCCAGAAAGAAATGGCTTTTCGTGGAGGGCGTGACGAATAGAGGGTTGTGATCAGGATGGGCGACGGTGAAGGAAGCACATGGCTAGATGGGGCGCTAGACAGATGGGCTACCAGTTGGGCACACAACCATGGTCTAGTAAGTACTGCGATAGAGGAGGGGCCTATAATGGTGGAGGCTGCGTGTGGTGTCCAATTGACACGACAAGAGACTGTGGGCAATGATCAAAGGCTGAGGCTGGAGGCCATAGTAGCAACCACAGGACACGACTCAGGGGCCGCATTTATGGGATCCGGTGGTAGCGGCAAGGCCATAGGACCAGGTGGGGAAGGTTGGTCGGCCGTGTTTACTGGGGGAGTTAGCTAGCCATGCGGTCGGGCTGCCATGTGGATCAGAGGGATGTGGCCAGGGCGGGCTGTGTCGGTGGAGCAAGGCTAGGCAATGTGATGGGGGCCGGTATAGAGAACTTGGCTGCTCTGGTGGCCTAATAGGATGGACCATGCGACATAGAGTCCCATCAGGACGAACTAGACCGGGCCGAGTCGAACTTGGACCAAACGAGACCCTTTTTACTAAATTGGTCATACCTTTCAAACTGTGTGTCCGTTTGACGAGCCATTTACGACATTGAGGCCCTTGTGATGGGATGATCCTTTTTAGATACTCTATGTGAGATTTTCAAGAAGTTAGTTTACAACCTAATGTCTTGATGAGTAGGTTCTATCAGAAAAAGTGCGCCACAAGCGGAATCTTGTGGCTAACTGTAAGTATGAGATCTTGGTGACTATGTGACTTGGGTTCTGTATTACCAATTGATGCTCTATGTTCTGTTGATGCTCTGTGGACCATCTACGAACTGTGCTCCATCGATGCACCCTATGAAATCAATGCTCTATGTGCCACAGACACTCTGTGTCCCACCAACGCTCAGTATGTCACCGAATTTCTGTGCGCTATCGACACTTCTAGTGTCATAAAGACTGGGAGATCTGTGGACTACAAGTGAAAATCCTTCTCTTCATGCTTTAAACATATACTTATGTGAGCTAACCATATTCACTGTACTTTGTGTGATTCATGTGTTGTGTACTTCTTGTATTTCTTAGTGGTGTTACCAATGTGGTTTTGGGGTCCCTACTAAGTATTGTTTTACTCACCCCTGCATGGGCTATGCCCACACGTGTCATGTCTAGTGTAGATGATCGAAACTTTGACGAAGTCCTTAGTGAACCGGGGCCATGTGGTTCTTAGAGAGGGATTCAAAAGATGATGTGTTCTTTAGATACTTTAGATAGCTATTTCTGTACCTACCATTAAGGTAGGGTTTTCTGGAGATGAGTTTCAAGAACTTGTGAATACACTTTGGCAGACTTTAATTTTGGTGGGCTTGTATTCTTCCCCTCTTTACTTTCCAGTTTTCCTGTTATCCTACTCTATTGTTGGTATCATAGTGGTATGCATGCTTGTTTACATCGTATTTTTACATTTCATAATTTTGTGATTGGAGATGTGTGTGTGTATATAGGTACTTATTCAAATTCCTACCATTTGTGGGATATACCAACTCGATGCTAGTAGTGATCCCCTACCCTATTAGAGGCATTATTGGGGTAGTCACAACATGGGCCCTATGGAGATGGGTCATGAATAGTGGTATCAGAGAAGGTCAGTTCTACCCGAAGAACCAAGAGTTTGTGAGGTTTGTTTAGGGAAATAATGATAATTGTTTTGAGTTCATATTTCAGACCAGGGACTCTATTGTTGGTGTGGTGGTTGAAATATACATCCAACACGACTTTGAATTCTACATTTCGACTCGGTACAGTAAAACACTAGTTTAATAGAGGAGATGGTACATACATCATATAAGATTGAGTGTGTTTTCATGTCCTTCTTGAGTCAGTGTCTGCTCACCTGGTATACTCTATTGACTATGGTACATTGTGGTCTATTTTAGGATGCCTCTATGCAGAAAGATAGCTGGGATTCCGATACAAGATCACAAGGATGATCATCATAGCAATGAGGCATTAGTATAGGGACTAGTACTGAAGATAGAACCACCTGGTGGTATACCAGTGATACCACCACCTAGAGAGAAGTAGTTACTACCATACATACCTGTAGAGGATGCACAAAAGATGAGTGAATTGCATGAGTTCCACATGTAGTGACCTCTTAGGTTCAGGGGTGATCCAGACTCCCAGCCATCTGACGATTGGCTGGAGGTGGTTATGCGTATCTTTCTCCTAGTGATGCCGCCTCTCAACTAGATGGCAGTCATATCTGTGAGTCTTATATAGGGATCAGTGGGGAGATGGTGGAGCTTAATGATACAGACTCATGAGGATATAACCCTCACTTGGATATAATTCAAGAATTTTTTTAGGGAGGAGTTCTTTCTAGTGATGTTATGATCAATGTGTATAAAGGAGGTACTACATCTGCAGCAGGAAAGCCAAATAGTTTTGGAGTACTAAATGAGGTTTACAGTTTGTTCTCGCTAATCCTCATATATGGTGCTGGACCCATTATTCAGGTCCCAAAACTTTGAGTAAAGGATATTTTAGGATATCAGGGAATCAATGATATCCATTATCATTCCAACAGTTGCTGGGGTACTAGAGAGAGATATTCAAGTGAAGAACACTCTAGAAGAGTAGACACCAACAATGTGAGATACCACAGAGCGTCAGGTAGCTGAATTTTTGGTAGTAGGTAGCCGAAAACCGACACATGGATCCAAGTGGATCAGACCGTTCAGTGGAAAACCCTAGGACACAAGGTCTGCATTTCAAGGATCCCAAGGCAGAGCAATTCAACCAAAGGATAGAATGTATTACTCATGTGGCGGTGGGGGAAACCAAGATTGAGTTTGTATGACCCATTGTATGACTGATTGGGAGATGGTTGAGGGACCATGGAGGTAGAGACGAATGTAGAAATAGGGTGGTCTGCCCGGTGAATGAAATGGAAGTGGAGGTAGACGGGCAGTAGGAGGCTGGAAGAGGTTTGATGTACTACCAGCACCACCCCTACTGGTCAACCACAGGCTCAGGGAGCTGGTGGATAGTGTAACAAATGGGTCCCGGGGACAGTACAGCCACCCCGCCTTAACATGGCTATCGGGTCCTGGCCCACCAGGTACCACTAGTTTCCCCACAGACACGTGGTCCCCACCTAGAGGTCCACCCACATGCCCAAACAGGTCATCTGACTAATGAAAGTCCCCATAGGCCAACACATGTTCTTCCTAGTGTGATTTTTCCTCACTCACACACACCCTGGGTAACTTCCCAGAATTTCACCAATCCTGATCACTACTCCATGCCAAGCATGCTTAACTATGGAGTCCTAATCGGGTAGGCTCCCGAAAAGGAAGGTGCACCTTGTTGAAATGAGTCATATAATTTATTCATTTAACCCTTTATCATTCAGGGGTGTTACAGTCACCCCCCTTTAGAGCACAATGTCCTCATTGTGGGCCCTACACTTTAACCCAGCCAGTGCACCACACTTAAGGCTGGGTACCACCACTGATAACAAATGTGAAAACCGGGTCCCGGTGACAACACAACCACCCCGCCTTAACATGGCTGTCAGGTCCTGGACCACCAGGTACCACTAGTTTCCCCGCAGACATGTGGTCCCCACCCAAGGATCAACCCACATGCCCGAACGGGTCATCTGACTAATGACAGTCCCTATAGGCCAACACATGTACTTTCCAGTGTGATTTGTCCTCACTCACACACACCCTGGGTAACATCCCAGAAGGTTTCCCATCCTGATCACTACCCTAGTCTATGAACGATTAAATATGGAGTTCTAATCAGGTAGGCTCTCGAAAAATAAGGTGAACCTTATTGACATGATTCATATCATTTAGTCATTTAACCCTCTATCATTCATGGGTGTTACAGATAGGGATGTGGCTAGCATCAGGTGATGGAGGCTTACAACCCCGGTGCTCTTGAGATAATTAGTGGTATGATCTATGTCTTTTATACCTTAGATAATGTTTTGATATACACAATTTCTAGTCACTCAGTTTTTACCACAACCCTTTTTCGAGACATAAATATTCCAGTGGAACCGTTGACATGATCCCTACTCATAGAGAGTAAAACTGGGGAAGATTCAATTATTACGCACTATTGTAGATAGTGTTCCATTACTCTAGGGGGAAAAGTTTCTATTGGGATATATTGGTTGCATCATTGAGGCCTTATGAAATCATTCTTAGTATAGAATGGTTATCCATAGTTCATGACCAGATTGACTGTTTTAGGAATATAGTGCGGTGTGTTTGCAGATATGGGACCAGGTTTTCTTTTTTTAGAGAGAAGGAAATAGATACAGTACAATACAAACTTACACATAGGAGGGTGTAGCCACTCACACATCATTTTTATGGCCTGATCATTAGTAAAATAGATGATATTAGTCCTCAATTTCCTATAGTGGTGGAGTATGAGGACGTATTTCCTAAAGATGTCCCTGGATTACCTCCCCATAGGGAGGTAGGCTTCTATATTGATCTGTACCCCAAGAATAGATTGATATCTACACATTAATATCTGATGGATCATGCAGAGCTTAATGTGTTTATGGTATACCTGTAGGATATGAAGAGGAAGGGCTTTGTAAGACCAAGTGTTTCACCATGGGAAGCCCTAGTTTTGTTTACAAAGAAGGCATACAAGAGCTTGAGATTATATGTGGACTTATAATGAATGAATCAGGTGACCATGATGAATAAGTATCCACTATTGAGGAATGATGACCTCTTCTATCAGTTGAATGGAGAGAGGTGGTTCTTAAAGATAAACCTCAAATCTGGCTATCGCCATCTTTTTGTACAAGATGAGGATTTACTGAAGACAACCTTTAGATGTCAATACAACCACTATTGGTAACTAGTGATGTCATTTTTCATGAAAAACACCCTAGCATAGTTCATGGCACTAATGAACATGATCGTCGAGCCTTACTTAGACTCGTTTGTCATGGTATTCATTGATGAAATCCTGGTATACTCAACATTCGAGGAGGAACATGTGATACATTTATGGATGGTCCTGGACAAACTCTAAGAGCATTGGATTTATGGGAATCTCTCGAAGTATCAATTCTGGAATCAGGAGGTCTACATTCTAAGACACGTTATTTCATAGGATGGAGTTGTACTAGATCTGAAGAATATTGACGTGGTGCTTGATTAGGAGCGACCCAAGAGTGTTATCGAGGTGGGGAATTTCCTTTGTTTGGATGGGTACTATCAGAGGTCATGTAGCCAAATTTTCTAGATTAGTGTCACCTTGATGGCCTTGACATGGAAAGGGAAAACTTTCATGTGGACGGAGAAGTGGTAGAAGTGATTTTAGGAGTTGAGGTAGTGGTTGATGAGAATTACCATCTTGAGAACACTAAAGGAGGGTGTTGAGTATGTAGTGTTCTACGATGCATCAGGGACTGGTCTTGGTTATGTCCTAATGTAGGGGAAAGAAGTGATTACATATGGTTCATGCCAATTGGGGAAGCATGAAAAAAACTATGAGACTGATGATCTTGAGCTATCTGTGGTAGTCTTCACATAGGATATTTGGAAACACTACCTCATGGACAAGCAATTTACCATCTACATTGACAATAAGAGTCTCAAGTATATCTTCTATTAAAAGGATATGAACTTGAGATAGAGATTATGGATAGATTTACGCCAGGACTATGACATTGAGATTTTCTATACTCCCAGGAATGGGAATATAGTAGAGGAAACTATCATAAGGAGATATAGATTATAGTAGCAGAGTGAGGTGTCAGATAATTTGACCTCATTAAAGTTATCCTTTATATATGGAGATGGAATGGTTTACCTCTAGTCGATGGTTGTCACTATTCCACTCCTACAATGATTCAGGGAGACACAACTCAAAGACACTGACTGTGAGACTACATGTGTTTAGATGTCAATAAGGCATTCCCCTGATGGATATTTGAAAGGTGGGGATCATGTCATTCTCTAAATAGGATGAATAGTAGTAGCAGACATGTTGAGAGTAGTGGTCTTGAGGGAGTTCCACACTTACCATTTTTCAGTACACCCAAGATTGGAAAATATGTATCAAGAACTCTGACGTCAGTTCTGGTGGTCAGGTATGAAGAAGGTAGTGGTAGAATTTATTTCAATTTGCCTCACTTTCCAACAAATTAAGGTTGACCACCAGGTTCCAGCGGGCATGAACCAACAACATGATGTGCCAGAGTGGAAGTGGGATGGGATATCGATGGAATTCATGATGGGTTTACCACACATGTTTAGGGGACATGATACCATCAAGGTTATCATTGATAAACTCACCAAGTCAGCCCACTTACTACCAATTTGTACATAGAGATCAGTATAGATCTTGGTATGCCTTTACATACAAGATATAGTTCAACTCCATGAAGTCCCATCGATGATAGTATTAGATCGTGATTCTCACTTTACATCCCAATTATAGAAGGGAGTGTTGGAGTCATTTGGGACTCAGCTATGCTTCAACACAACATTTCATCCCTAGATGGATGGATAGATAGATAGGACCATACAGGTTCTTGAGAACATGCTACAGGCTTTCATCATAGACATTGGATGTATGAAAACCCTGATTTTTATTACAACTTAAACATGATTCATTACATAAAACTTCACTTGATACAACAAAGAAGATCGAGAGGTTTAGCATCTTTGGGGCTTAGGATCATTAAATAAAAACTTAAAACATGAAATACAACATCTTTATTGAAAACATCCTTTACATGACCACTACATTCCCTCGTACTTAGAATTGCATGGGATAACCTGAGGACATGCATAAGAAAAGGGTGAGCTATAAAGCCCAATAAGGGAGTACACATGGAATAACATGAGGAGTAAAATACATGTTAGACCATAGGCATATCAATATAGCATAAAAGAAACATGAACATAAAGGCATGATAAAGCATGATAATCATAACATGGAAATGTGGCAACAACACTTAACATTGAATTATCATGAGCCAAGGCTCATTGCACATGGAGCATGAGTAAACCCTCATTGCAAATGAAACATGAGTAAATCCTTGTTGCACTTGAATTAGCATGAGTCAACACTCATTGCACTTGATGTATCATGATACTATACTTTACCCAACGGATTGGAGCGCTATAAGGGTGCACCCTTCTTAAACATTTCATTTCATGAATAAGTGTGCCACATGGATCATAAAACATGGATTCATAAAACATAATCATTTATTCCATGATAAAGGAATGTGGAATTAATACATGAAACTTTATAATAAATACGAAAATGTGCATAAAGGTGAATACCCTTGATGGAGAAATGGGCATGGTATTCACTACACAATGACATTGGCTTAGAAAATTGGTGCGATTTCGGCAGCGTAACGGCATGACATAAAAATTCATAAAAGAGGTTGATGAGAAAGAAAGGGGTTCTTCATCATATTTACATGTAATGGACAACAAGGAGGTCATATAGATACATCTCCCAACAATTGTAATGGAATTTAGATTCATGATACAAATTTTTTTTCTTGAATGTAAAATAAGAGAGAGAAGTTCCTTTTGGAATTTCGGCATAGTAACGGGTGTACATGGGAGGAATTTAATGAGAGAGAAAGGGGTCTCCCATCATTCAAACAATAAGAGGGAAGTATGGGGGAGGTGAGAAACCATACCCCAACATTTATAATTGAAATTAAAAGGGAAAAACAACTTAAAAAAAATTGGACCAAAATGAGAAAGGAAGAAAAAAACCCTTACTTGGAAGTGTGCTTCCAAAGGCTAGAGAGAGTCTTGTGAGAGGCTTCTTGGGAGCTTGGGGAACCTTGGGAGGATTCTAGAGAGAGTAGAGCAGAGTTTGGATGAACTAAAAAGGATTTTAGTGAGGAGGAAGTGGGAGATTGAGTGGGTTTATATAGGAAAGGTGAGAGAATTCTTTATTATTTAGGTTTGGGACCCCTTATATTAAATTAATCGAAACCACAAACCATCCCATGGTTTTTGCCCATGGTTTCTGGAAAAGGAAAGAGGAAAAAAAATATTTTACAATCCCAATGTCCGAAATTATTAAAATATTAGGGTTGCTTATGTGGAGGTGGGTCACACTCCCATGGAAATTAATTTAAAAAGGAAAAGTGTTGAATAAGTCTTGAGGGGTTCATTAATGCTTTGAAAACTAAGTCAAACAAACCCAAAATCACTTTATTTTAATGTTAAAACATATATTAGCCGAAATTAAGGATTATGGTATTTTATTACATCACCATTATGTCATTATGATGTCATAAAACACATTATATATTTAAACGGTATTTAATTTTTACCCAAAAAATTTGACTGTCTCAGAAAATTATGAACAATTCTCTGTTGGATAATTTCGACATCCTGATTCCAGAAATGAAATTTATTTTATCTAAAAAAATTTCTAAATATGTTACTTTTTACTTTTAAAATAAAATCCAACATTTATCGAAAATTCACGGGTTTTGACAGAAATGGCTTTCAAACCTTAATAAAAATTTTAATTGCATTCATAAAATTATAAGATCACTTATATTTAATAAAAATTAATTTAATATTAAAAAAATATTATTTTTTTAAAAAAATCCCTCAATTTAATAAAATTGAATTCTTAATTAAATAATAACTAAAAACACCATTTGTATTTTAAAAACTATTTTCAATGTATAAAAAATGACTAGAAATTATATTCATTATTATATACAAAAAAATAATGTACATGAACATTGTACTACTTATTTGTTACATAACCCCTTACAACAGCGGCATAAGACCTAAGGGTAAGGTGTGCGATGGTGACAGACTCTTGGGGCGTCTCGGATAACATCGCTCGTGTGGTAATCTCTATCAACTTCTACTTTTCCCGTAGACGGTCATGTTCAAGATTGACATAATAAATCTATGCTTGGGCTTGGTCAAGGGAAAAGCCCAAGGATGCCACCTCTTTTCCGTGCTCCTACAAATGGGATTCGTATGGGGCAATTCTACTGGATGAGGCCATCGCTTCCTTTGTCTGAGTAAAAATTGGGTTCGTTAAAGCCTTATATTTATACTAATCATGTGATCACTGTTCAACGACTATAAAAGTAATGGTCACAACTCTTATCATAAAAACAAAGAGGTTGAAATCTTATAAAAAAATTTTTCATAAAGAGAAATTTAATTGGATCAAGAGGAATTTTCTATTAATGAAACTTTGGGTCGTTACAGGATGTAGTTGGGAGTACCACCTACCATTGGATTAGTTTTCATATAATAATAGATACCACTCTATCATCGATATACCACCATCGAAGGCCTTGTACGAGAAACCGTATGGGTCACCACATTTCTGTACAGACCCAGGAGAGTCAACACTCATTGGTCTAGAGTTGGTGCGGGCTACCACCGAGAAGGTGAACATCATCCAATTTCATATGAGGAATATATAGAGCCAACCAAAATCGTATACTGATAGGAAATGTGGGCCTATATAGTTTGAGGAGGGAGACCATATGTTTCTTGGGGTCTCAAATTGATGGGGATTATAGAGATTTTTCTAGGGTGACAAGTTATCTCCAAGATACATATACCCTTTTCAATTCATAGTTGATTTGGTGAGGTGGAATACCGCCTAGTTCTACCCCCACAGTTGTGCCAAGTGTATGATGTCTTCCACATGTTACAAATGAGGAGATACTTCCTTGATCCATCACACGTCATCGACTAGGGAGAGATGCACATTTATGATGGGTCAACTTTTGTAGAGTACCCTGTGGAGATCAAGGATCAACTGGAGAAGATCCTTCATGGGTGGTCAATTCTTTTTATGTGTGTTAAGTGGTAGCATAATAATATCTAAGAGAGAACTTGGGATTGGGAGGATTAGATTCATGCTCAGTAGGCTCATATTTTTGTGGAGAAGCCCATGTTTTGACTTTTGAGGACATAAATCTCTATGGTGGGGAGAATGTAATGACTCAGATTTTCCCTGGTTTTATTTTTATTAATTAATTTGGAAAATTATGAGACCAGGTACTAAGATGGTGAGATATTCTAAGGCGCAGTTTTCCCATAACAATTAATTGAAAAATGTTAAGATTTTAATAAAGCACACGATAAGTTTCTTCTTTAAACGGGTGCCCGAATCAGAAATCAGAGGGCACCATTGCATTCAGAGAAGTAAATTTACATTATGCGGTTCCTAACCTCGACCGGGGCTAGTCAAGGGTGAATGTTTGATTTTGGACGTAGATGTCATTAAAATATTTTAATAAAAATTATTTGTTTAACACAGTAGAGATTATATTTTTAATCAAGACCATGTTAGAAATCCAAGGTTATATCTATAACCCTAGAGTTCCCCTGAGGCAGATAAAGAAGAATGCTATCCCAATGTTTTGGCGAATCAAGATCAGAAGTCTGATAAGAGCAAGGTGAATTGACGAATGTTGACGGATCTAGGATACAAGATGACATGAAACCAAGTTCTTCATCAATGATTGATCCAACCTTGATGTATAGTGTCGATATACTTGTGATTTACTTTCACCTTCTTAGAATAAAACGATGAACCTCGATCAACCCCTGAGCTGGTTGATCTTTCATTTGATCATTCTTTTAGGAGGGATATTTATTGCGGGATTAAATAGGGGATTAAATATTGGTGATTTATCTATTGTTGTTTCTTCATGATATTTCTAACATGAATGGATGAAGGACAACATGAAAAAGGATAAGATACATTATTTTGGTGTTTTATGTTCTTAATCTATCTCCACCTAAATCTATATCATTATTCAAGAATTCTTCTCCCTTTTAAACCCTACGTGAACACTCGATCATTGCACCCACGATTAATGGTGCAACGATTTGAGACCAAAAGTTTTGACCCATGAAGACATTGTGTAGGTGTGATGGGAGAATAGCTAGAAGGTAGTAGATTATTGTAGAGGGTGCAGTGAATAGAAGGCCACTGAATGGACGAACATCGGTGAGGGAAACACGTGGGTCAACAAGAGGCCATGTTCTGGTGGGGACGTAGACAGACAATCCACTAATGGGGTGGACAGAGCCGATGCGTACAACTGTGGTCTAGGAGGGACCATGATGGAGGAGGGGCCCGTGGTAGCGGTGGCCATAGGTGGTGACCATAGGCTGTAGAAAGAGGCCATGAAGGTTGTGTTGGGACGTGGCTTGAAGGCGGCTTCAACAGGATCCCACGACGACGACAAGGTTGTGGGACTAGGTGGGGTAGGCAGTTGGGTGCGATGTTGACCCGAGGAGCTGGCTGGCCACTCGGCTGAGTGACTTCAAGGATTTGAGGGATGTAGCTAGGGTGGGCCGCATTCGGCGGAGCAAGGCCGACATGCACAATGCGGGCCAGGCTACTTCAGCAGCCTAATGGGTTAGACTGGGGTCCCATAGCCCATCATGCTGAGCTATTTTAGTCTAGACCAGACCGACCAGTTTAGGTTAGGTCTGCCAAACCAGGTGGTTTTAGGTTAGATGAACTAAGTCGGGTCGAGTTGGGTGGGCTAGAACGAATCGAGTCGGGTGAGTCGTAGCAGATTCTTTTTATTAAATTGGTCGTATCTTTCAAACAATTTGTCTGTTGATGATAAATATTCAGTTTTGAGACCCTTGTGATGAGGAAATCCTTTCGAGGTACTAGAACTATGTTTTTGTGGATTTTGGTTTATTACCTAATGGCTTGAGGTGTAGGTTCTCTGGGAACAAGAACACTACAAGCGAAATCCTATGGATGGCTGGGATTATGCAATCTTGGTGACTATGTGACTTGGGGGATACATGACCCATTGAACCTCCACGAACCATCGATGCTATGTGCACCATAAATTCATTGTACACCATTTATGATCCATGAAAAATTGACACTCTATGCACCATTGATATTTTGTGCACCATCGACACTATATGTGCCATTGACGCTTCATGCTCCATCGACACTCCATGCACCATCGACACTTATAGTGTCATAGAGATTGTTAGATCTATAGAATAAAACTAAAAATCCATATCCTAGTGCTTTAGACTTATACCTATGTGATATGATCATATTGACATTACGTTATGTGTTTTATTTTGTGGTGTACTTCATGTATTTCTTAGTGGTGTTACCTTCTGTGGTTTTGGGGTCCCTACTGAGTTTTATTTTACTCACCCTAGAACATATTATGCCTGCATTTGTCAGTTTTGTGCATACAATAGATGAATTTATAGAGTTATTTCTAGACAAGGTCCAGGTGGTACGTAGAGAGAGATCTGACAGAAGAGGTATGCTTCAACGACTTCAGAAAACTGTTTCTATACCTAGAATTCAGGTAGGGTTTTTTGTTGACGAGTTTTAGAAACTTGTTCCTTCACTTTGGAAGACATTAAATATGGTGGGATTATATTTTGACCATGATTACTTTCCAGTTTTCCTAATGTTGTACTCTATTGTTGGTATCTTAGTGATATGCATTACTGTTTACTTAGTGTTTTTACATTTCATCATTTTGGACCTGGAGATGTGTGTGTGTAGAGGTACTTAAGAAAATGCCTCTCATTTGTGGGATATTCCTAATCAGTGATAGTCACCAGCCTCTGGCCTATCAGAGGTGAGCTTGGGGTAGTCACGACACGGTCCCCTATAGTAAGTTTTGTGACAAGTAACATATCATATACCTTCTTACCATACCATCCATTGAAAAATGATAACATCATTCCTGTTTTCGGTGGACTACCACCTCAAAAAGCGATACAATTTGTTTTTTATTACCACATCACAAATATGGTATATAAAAGTATATTTAAAGAAACAATATGATATTTATGATATAATTATCATTTTATAAATTTAAAATAACACTTAACTTCTTCAAATCATGATCATTGAAAAATAGAAACATAACTCTTGCACATGAATGACCAACCATCTCCATGATTATAACAAACGTTTTTTTCATAACCATATTTCATGGTCGGTTTTAAAATTAAAGTCGATGAATAAAATTGATAACTATCTCATGATTATTATTGTTTTTATCAATCAATTAATTCTTTCACCATGGTCAACACACTGACACCGTTTTAAAATTATGAAACGAGAATCCTCAAAATAAATGACCTGGACATTACTTAATGAAGAATTAAATATGCCATTAAAATAGATGAAGTAAAATTATTAAGTATAAAGGATTAAACCTATAAATATTTTAAGGGAAAAAATTTATATATATTTATTATAGGTTATATAAAGGACATACATGACATGTCTCGACTCGAGGTATGATATTTTATAAATTATTTTCATTCATTGTGTTAAATTTCATTATTATTGTCTTTAATATGCAAAGATTATGTGATTACTTACAATTTATTATTTTTGGTTGTATTTTCACTTGTTTTATGTGGTGTTAAGTTAGACACACCTAATAAATTCATTTATTAATTCTCACTTCAAGGACATGGTCTTTGTAAGAGATTTTCATCTAATTTTTATTTCTGGGATATATATACCATATTCCACACCTATTTATTTTTTTGTGGTGTATATACTAACCATTTGATATGTCATATCATGAATTAATTTAGGATCATGGTATTCATATTATCATTTTATTATATTTCTTTCATAGTGGTTATGATTCAATGTTACCAAAGTGGTTGGGGTTTATTTGAAAATATCATTATTATTGAGGATTTTCTATACTTGAATTTTCATTGAATGAAAGTACTTGATAATTTCATTATAAATACATTTAATTTTGTTATTTCATATTAATTTATGAATTTTAAAATTTATAGTACCATTTTCTTCTCTTCAATACATAAAAATATTGATAAAATATTTTTTACATAAGTTAACATTATTTTTCTTTTCGGGAAAACAATTGTTTTCTTTTTTATCTATGTTTTACATAAAATGTTAAAAAGAATATTTTTTTGTATTCTAAAATGATATATTAATGGAATTTTTACCCATGTTTTACTTTTTAGCAAATGGTTTAAAATAAATCTTTTTTTCACTTTCCGAAGAAGGCACTTTTTGACTTTTTATAGAAAATATGAAAGGAATATTTGATTTAACATGATCAATATGAAAAGAATATACCCTATATCAAGACCAATAAATTCATTGAAAATTCTTTTATATGTTTCGATATTTTCTTTTTAATGAAATATTTTTATAATATTTCTTTTTTAATTTTGAATAATTGATTTCAAACTGAATAGTTCATTTTTATCAAGAATTATTCCCTGTAATATTTTAATGGAATTTTAATCACTGATGATAACTTTGACGTTTTAGGTTTCCTAAAATATATATATATATATATGTATATATATATCTCACATATATAACTATATTATTATCTCATACTTTTTTGGTGTAATATATGACTTATTTTTTATCTCTAAAATAACTACATTATGAAATTTCCTTTTATTATGATATGAGACAGATTTTTGAACCCATTTTATTCACATGATTAATTTTTATGTTTATGACTTGTTATTGATTTCAATTTTTTGGCACAGATAATTATTAATATTTTATGATGGGGGCATCTAGATAGAACTCTAGTGCATTGGGTAAAGCTTTAGACTCACAAGGCATCATTTATAGGATTAAGGAGTAAACCTAATCCATTATGGGAAATTATACACAATGTGATATTTTCTAATTAGTTATACTTGAATGATGTTTATGTAATGTTATATGCTGATGCCGTAATTCCTATGATACTTTGATCTTATGATACCATGATATTTTTTTTATGTTCCCATGTGATTAATCTTGAGCTTTCTTTATCATGATATAATTTTATACCTTTGACTCGCACAATATGATTCCTTATCAGGTTTATTCAGTTGATGGTTTTTTACTCACCACTTTTGTCACTATATTCCCTAGGTTATTCCACATAGTTTTATGAGATGAAAAAAATATATGATCTCATTATAGAGAATAAAATAAACAAGTGTCATTTTAGTCTCATTTTGATGTATTATTAACTTAGTCTTCCAAATACACTAGGCCTCATGATAATTATGTTTTAATTATTGTATATTTATGTTAAAATCATGGAATAATTTATGTAAAAGGCATGGGTAATTATAATTAAGATCAATATTTAGTGTTTTAAGTAATTATTTATGATATAATATTATAAATGAATAATGAAATTTGGAATGGAGGATAAAATAATCCCAATATATATTGGTCACTTTCAATTATTTGAGATAAAATGATCTATGGCTTATCAATTGGTTTTAACCTTAAATATTTTCCATCTTTATGATGTGTATCATGTATATCTTCTAAGTATTCACATTAGAGACTATGAAAATAATGAAAAATTACTAAAATCGATTTTTTAAAATCAAAGAGTTTTAAAAATATTGAGAGAGTAACTTCTATAAAGGGGATAATATAAGAATACAAAGATAGATAATGTGTGGTTATATAAAAAAATAAATATATTCCCTCATAATTATTATAGAAAATTATTAACTATATATATAATAAAACATAATAAACAAAACTATGAAATGAATATTATTTATTGATTTAAAATACAATATTACCTATCAATGACATATATATTATATACAATTAAAAACATTATTAACCAGATATAAATACTAAAAAACAATAACACTATAAGTTTAAAATATCATGTATCTTAGTCTCCAAAAAATATCACAATTATAGGATACAATTTAACTAGAAAATAATGCACTAAAAATATAATAGGAATTCTTAGGGTCTCTAGGTAGAATTAGAAGTATAATTTGGAATGAATAGAATTTATATTACATTAATACAGAAAATAAATCCATCGAAATTTGAATATTTGAATATGACAGTACCTAAAAAATTGAATCACTAAAAATGTGAATTAGAATAAATAAAACCTATGTAAGATTAAATATTAAGTTCTCAATGGTTAATCACACTATTATATGTGTAATTGTATTGTGAATAATGGAGGATGATAATCTAGTGATGTTACCTAAAGAGAAGTATTCACTTTGAAGTGAGGATTACATCATAAAGGGTTTGTCATAAATGTTTTCCTATTATTTATCTAAGCCACAAATGTATGAGTTCGAGCCTTGAATATTATACGCAAATTAAATTTTAAGATAATGGATGAGAATATTCCTTACTGATTATTTGTTTTGTATAATCTTGATTTTGGGTTTTCAAGGAATGAAATTCATTAGAATGTGATGATATTAGTCACAAAAAAACATGATTGAGTTAACCATAAGGTATAGAATTAAAATTTCCAATATTTTAAGGATTTTATGAGATATAAATTATAGGTGGTTAAATAAAATTTTGGAGACTCATTTATTAGTAAACTAAAGGTATTTTTACTTAGAGAAAATCAAGGTATCTTCTTAGAAAATATCTTACAAAGTTTTTTAAAAAATTCATATAAATTCATTAAAGGATTTGAAAGAGGATATTATGGAAAGTGTATTCATAAATTTTGGGTTATAATTCCTTGAAGTTTATTATCAATGAATTTGGTTATTATAGAGATTTGATTATAGTGGATCTTTGAATGCTATAAATATTTAACACGGTGGAAGAAGAGAGAGGGAATATAGATTCATAATTTATGGATATATATTTTGAACAAATTATATTGGTCAAAATATAAAAAATCAAGGATATTATTCAAAAAAATAAATTTGGATGGATGGAAGGATATTTTTTAGAATTTATTTAATAAAGAGATTATTTCTATCCATGAGATATACATGAGATCTAGTATAATTGAAATATTTAACAAGATATATTTTGATATGTTTGTGGAATATATTGATCATTATGGTGATGTCATGTGGCTTATATATATCAATTTAAATTTGAATAAGAAATTTGGATGAATTTTACCATTATGAACAAGGTTAAATGAATATTTAAAACTAGGGAGTCATGGAAAATTTCTATGGAGTTGAAAAAATATCTAGAAATATCTAATTACAGATATATAAGTTATATGTATAATTGAAACGTATTTCACTATAAAAAAAGAGATCGAAGAATGTAATATATTTAAAGAGAATAATAACAAAGAAATTCTAAAGATAGAGAGAGATAAGTTATACGGATTCATGTAACTCATTGAGGATTTTTCTATGGGATAAGAAGACGAAGAAGTTAGTCCTTGAAGTCTCATTGAATTTTAACGAAGAACGAGGATCTAAATTCATAAGGGTATTAAAAACATTATTCTATTGAGGGAAAATAATGTGTAGATCAATAGGAAACTATCTTGATATGGTGAATCATTTACAATAGTTATATTATTCTTGTATTGTGTTTAATTCCAATTTTTTTCCTTTCTCAATTAGTGATCAAAGAGAGAAATTATGGATTTACCATTGGGAGGTAATTCACCATCCATAAACATTTTAAATAGGATAGGACCCATGATTTGAGTGATCTTTCCTAATCCCACAACCAAATATATTGTTTAGTTTATTTTGGTACACTAACTTATTTATTTTTTGCGATCCTTATATTAGGTTAGTGAAAGTGAAATAATTAAAATTATATTGTCATTTTATCATGGTTTACATACTTCCTATATGGCATAAATCAATGAGTGTGGGATATTTAATCATTCAAAAAATTGGAATAAGGAAAATATAAGTGAAATTACTATAGGATAATCATTGAAAAAAATATAAGAGTGACCCTATAAACAATAATATCATTATAATTTTTGGTGGTGAGATTTGTGGATTATGTAGTTTAATCTAGAACAATTTTCAAACACTCTTTTACCCCACCTCCAATAAAATATCTCACTAGATAAAATTATTTTCCGAATAACTGGTATTTGAGAATAGGTAATTCTATTTTCTCTAAATTAATCTAAATATTAATTAGAGTTAAATTTTATTCTACTCTAACAATCTTTTCATGAAATTTAAAAGGAAAAAATTTTAATAAGAAGAAATGCTCTTAGGTAATGTTATATAACTAAAAAGTATTGGGTGATAGTGTGATTCATATAGAAAACTCCATCATATTTCAAATTTAAGGTTTGAATAATTATAGTTTTAATATATTTTTTCATTAAATTATGATATAGTATTAGCATACAATACTAATATCCCAAGTGAAGTTGAATCTACTAATAATTAAGCAATATCAACAATTCTAAAGTGGGAACCTTTCCACTTATCCAAGGAGTAAGATTTAGATCTATATAAAGAAAACATGAAGATGAGTAAGTATAATTCTGCATATAATTTAAATGATAAATTACTGAATATTGAGGTTGAAAAGTTAAAATCATTGAATACAAATTTGGTTGAAGTAGATATTAATCTAAGGGAGTATAATGACATTCAACACAACAAATTAAAAGATATTTCCAAAATGATACGTAAGTTTAAATACAGTTTCGATGATAAGATTCTTGCCTCAAAATACTTTTAAAATTAAAATGGTGGTAAGGTTGAACATACTACACATGTGGTATAATTGGTTAAGGATAATAAAATAATTAAACCAGAGAATCTTTTCCTTAATGACTCCACTGGTCAGTTTAACCAAAAAATGTTGTAACAATGTGGAATGTTGGATAATATTTCTCATGCATTAGAAGACAAAATTTTAATAGGAAATATTCTGAAGTAAGATATGTAATTTTAAATTTATTTGATAAATAAGAGGATCTAAGAACGTAAATATGAGATTATTATGGTAAAAAGTTAAAAAGAATAACAAAAACCATGTGGTATAACTATTCTAAAATATAATTTAGATTTTTATTTTATTGTCTATTGATAGGTGATATGGAGATGAAGAGAAAGTATGAAAAATCAAAGAATGATCATAAAAAATTAGGATGACATAATTTATTCATTTGATAAGAAAACATGGAATTAGAAATGGTAACACCCCATTGAAGTTCGAGATGATAAAAAATAGAGGAATTTATAATAAAATTACAATAGTGGATTTACTGAAATGACACAGAAGAAGTTCCTTACAAGAGTTAAGGATAAAATGATGAGTTTCTAGTAAAGGTATGGATACATATACTTTTATTTTTGGAATGCATGGTCATATTTATAATTTTTTCTATAAATAATTGGGATATATTTCATGCTATAATGATGATGAATGTTTTTGAAAATATTTAAAAACTATAGTAAAATATGTACATATAATATTACAATAATTCACAAGATTCTAGTCAAGTCTCTAGTATATATTTTTGTAGATCTTCATGTATAATGAATCATAAAAATAAACATACATATAATCATAAATTTATTCTTTCAAGAAATATGTATCATGGTCTAGTTAAAGAATATCACAGTGTTGAAAGTATTTTTATATGGAGTTCCAAATATATTTTTAAATAAATGTATCATAGAAAGATAATAAGATGATTTTGAAAAATCAAATAAGTTCATGTATGTAAAAGTAAGTAAATTGTAGCAAGTTATGTGTTGTGAAAATAATGAATCAAGTAGGGATAAAAATAAAAATATGAAGGTTTGAAAAGGAAAACTACAATCCATAATATGTAGATAGATCCTTTTTGGAAAGAGGGCCTAAGGAGGAAAAGATTTTAATTTAGGATATAAAGAGAAGCTCAATACCAATGAAAATCAAGAGATGTTGGATCATATCAAAACCATTTCGGATCTCAAGTATGATCCCAAATTAAAGGATAAATGGTAAGTGAAGGTCTATAGAGACTCACCATTTTCCTCAACAAGTTTATATTTAAGAAACCTCTATGTATTATCATTTTTTAAATTATTAATGTCTTAGGGGGAGATTCAATAGATTGGGAGATTGAATTGAAAATTAAAAGTGGCGCCTTTTGAATTTAGAATTTCAAGTACATGAGTGAAACAAGAGGATTTAGAGAAATTAAAATTAATATCAAGTTCAAATTGAAGTTTTTTTCAATAAAACATATTGATCAAATAGAAAAAATCCTTGAATATGGAAAATAAAACTTTATGGAGAAACCATACCAAAAAATTGTTCTAAGGATAATTTTTTTTGTTTTGATCTAACATATTTCATTATCAGATAATTTTTATGATAAAAAAAGTAGATATGTGTAGATTACTCTAATTCTATATATGAATATATATTTGGATATATAGTTGATTCATTGGGTATGAGTTTTTATTTTAAAATTTATATGGTTTTATACCCATCAAGAAAGTAAAGACACTTAGTTTAGGAGTGAATAAATATGTTTTACTAAAATGATATATAGAGATGATACATGGAATGGAAATATGGTATGGATTAAAAATTTAGTGATTCATGGTTTTAAATATTGGTTTTATGAAATTTTGTTTGAGTATTCATCGATATTCCTAAATTAATTTAGTTGTTCATGTTGCATTAATTTATATAAGTGAGTGAGTTCAATGTAAAACATTAAATTTATTAAAATAAACTCTTTTTTCTCACACCATGTTTTGACTCGATAGTCTTAAATTGTTTTTGATAAATATTTTTAAGTTTTAATTTCACCCAGTAAATATATTTTAGAATGAAAATAATGTTAGAATAAGTTTTTTATCATGAATATAAAACCCTAAACCATTATGAACAAGTGAATATAAAGCTAAAAATTGAAGGAAAATTGATGTTTATTTTAATGGGGGATCCTATTATCTTTAAACCTTGTGTAATGAACATATTAAAAAATGTAGAGAAAATATTTTAATGAATACCCCATTCTCTTTAGAGATAAAAAAGAATATTTCCATGTAAACATTGGTATCTAACATCATTAGAAACTTATACAATAGAATACATGATAGGTATCAAGTTATCCCCCTACGAACCTAAGAATGCATGATATATGATTCAATATTATGTTGTTTGAGACCCAAAATACAAAAGAAGTATGATAATAGAGCTAAATATATTTTCATTCTCCCTCAAGAGTAAGGTTTCCAAATGGTTCTATATTAGTTACATTTGGTTATTGTTTTTCTTATGTCATGATATTAAAGGGGAAGAAATAAGAACATCATGCATCCAAGAGTGATTTGAGAGTCTCATTAAATTTTTATTGGATTCAAATATAAAAATATCAAGGTATTTGATTCATTTTGAGTTTCTAAAAAAATGGATTTTTTTAAACATCTAATTATGAATTGATGTTGATGTTGGATTTATTGTCAAAAACATTATATGTTTTCAAATAAAGAAGTATGTGTTGGATTTTTATTGTAAATATAACATGGATATTAAATCTATTCTGAAAAATTTTAGGAAGATTTCTATATAGGCAAGAAATCACATTGCAATACTATGGATAATTCGACAACTTGTTTTATTCAAGGGAAACATCTTGTTGATGAAAGAGGGATTGAACCATGGTTGAATAGGTAATGTTAAAAATAACATATAAATAAAATTAAAATATTCCAAGAATTTGTATTAAAGACTATAATCACACCATAATGCATACCTATGATGTTTTTACATAAGAATATCTAGAGTACGTTTTTTAATTTTAGCATGGAAGTTGTGTGTCACACTATGACTAGTCTCACATAGAAATAAAATGAGGATAAATTAAAACAAACTATACTAAACAAATTCATGTAAAAATAAATCAATCCCACATGAGAGAAATTATTATGTAATAAAAAAGAAATAAAATCATAATAGGTGTAGTTTTACCATGAATAGGAGAGGGTTATAATCTAGTGATATGCCCAATTGTGAATATCAAACTGTCATGTTAATATTACACCATGAAGGGATATTTAAATATGAGTTCCTATATTTTTTCTAAAAGATTAATGTAAGATTCTGAGAATTGAATCTCAAAGGTGAATTACTTTACACCATAATATATGAGAACATATTGTGGTGATGCATAATTTGTTAAAAACTTAATTTGGGGTCTTTCAGGTAAATAAATTCATTATATTTTAATACTATTGGAAACACCACAATGGGTATAAGAAAATGAATGTATATCAAATTCAAAGGTCATATATTCTTACATGGACATGTTCCTTAAAAAGATAATAATTATGATTTTAATAAAAATGATTTATTTTCATTATATTTTCATAATCATTTAGTCTTAGGGTTTTAGATAATTGGGGAAAACATATACATATAAAACCCTCACAAAAAAATTAGAAACTTCCCCTAAAAAATTTATCTTTTCTACATAAAAAATATTCTTAAATTTAAATTATTGTTTCAATAAAAACAAGTTTTCTTATTTTAGGATGAATCACCATTGTGAAAATATAGACTTTTCCATACTTCTTTCCCATCCTTAATCCCTATAAAAAACATTTTAATATATATAATGAGAAAAAATATCAACAAGTGATAAAAAAAGAGATGAAATCATTAGTCCCTTTAAAAAACAGTGAGATCCAAAATACGGTTTGACATTTTTAATATAATATACTATAAGCTCAAATATTTGTTTACTTACTCAAAAAATTTGATTTATTGGATTTTGTTTAAAATCATTTCATAAACACGAATGGAGGGAAAATTATAATGATCAAGATTTCAAAGAAAAATTGAGAACACAAGATAATATTGTTATTGAAAAACATAATTTTCACCCTTAAAAGAGTCATAAAATTTATTAAAACATAATCTCATTTTCTTACGTTGTGAAATAAAAAACTATTTTCGCATGTATAAAAAAGTCATGTAAGTGAATTAGGAAATCATATTTATATAAACCGTATAATAAACCTTATAAATGGAGTAACTATCTTGTTTAATTCTAATATTATTCTATAGAGAAAAAATTCATTACCTAATGAATTGGTGAGTGACATGAAGATCACATTCCATAATAAGCTAGATTGGGCCCAACTATCATCATAAACAATATATAAGGAAAATAACAAACATAAAACACAAAGAATTTGGAATTTTTATTATAAAATATCATAAATTATTCATTTTAACTCATATTTTGAAATAATTTTGGGGGTCATTTAAAAATAACGATTAAAATACTTTTTATTTGAAATTCATTAAAAATGAAAATTTCCTAGAAAAATGGGTTTTTTTATTTATTTTTAAAGACACGAAATATTGAAGATGAATCTTCTTAAACAATAATGTTCATGATGGTGATAAATTATGTTCATCCTAATAATGTTAAAGAAAAATATTCCAGTCAAGACCCGTCCTCAGGGCCCGTGCCGTGACTACCCCAAGCCCGCCTTCCATAGGCCAGGGGCTGGAGACTAGCACCAAAGGCGTAAATCCCAGAAACAGGGAAGGAATTGCCTTTATAAAAGTAAACAAACAACACAGAGTACAAGCAGAAGTAAAAATAAACACTAAGGAAAAACTGTAACAAGCTGTGCTGAAAGTAAAAGGGGCCGGAAATAAAAGCCCAACTGTAAAGTACAACCAAAAAGGGGAAAACAGCAACTGAAAGAAAAAGCCGCAACGTCGAGCCACTACTGGAAGTCCCACCTGAAGGGTGGGTACAGATAGCCTCCACAGCTCCTCAGTCCAGCCGTCCGCTCCGAGTACACCCCGCCCATTGGTCCACATCCAGGTACCATCCTGCTCCGCCAACCTTGACCATGATCAGCGCTGTCCTTCGTGTGCAACCAACACAATGAAGTGCGGACATAGCCCGTGCAGGGGTGAGTATATGCTACTCAGTAGGGACCCCGAGACCCCCGAAGGTCTCCCGAAATCCACATAGGATAAACCACAAAGGGATAAGATACAATCACGATGTAACATCCGACACTGCTTAGGTATATGCCCATACATATACCTAAGTCATCAATTCCCGTTCGGCTCCAACATTCGAGCCCAAGCACAACCCAGTCCACACAGGAAAGCAAAACGTAAATCCACACAGGATATCAAAACACAATCCACAAAGGAAAGCAAAACTTAATCCACATAGGATAGCACAACACATTCCACAAAGGAGAGTAAACAGGACTCAGCTCACACAGGTATACATCGTCGAAAAGGTGAAAGGGATGATTAGATATAGATACTGAATCATCTAAGCTGAGACCCACTTAGGATACAAGACCAACACTCTTCATTAATTCATCTATGCTGGGACCCACATAGGATACAAGACCAGCACAGCTGGGACCCACATAGGATACAAGACCAGCACTGAATCATCTAAGTTGGGACCCACATAGGATACAAGACCAGCACAGCTGAGACCCACATAGGATACAAGACCAGCACTCTTCATCGATTCATCTATGCTGGGACCCACATAGGATACAAGACCAGCACTGAATCATCTAAGCTAGGACCCACATAGGATACAAGACCCGCACAGATGGGACCCACATAGGATACAAGACCAGCACTCTTCGTCAATTCATCTATGCTGGGACCCACATAGGATACAAGACCAGCACTGAATCATCTAAGCTGGGACCCACATAGGATACAAGACTAGCACAGCTGGGACCCACATAGGATACAAGACCAGCACTCTTCATCGTCGCAGTCGCAGCCAGCACTAGGGTTCCCGCACACAGTAAGCTCGTTTGGGAGGGTCCGCTCCACAAGCTGAGAGGCTGATACATCTACTGACACAAAGTCTGAAGTTGATGTATCCAAAAGTTCCGTATCATCAACAGGAACTCAACGCAACAGACGGCGCGTCAATCGGACGCCCGGTCTGAGAGATATTGGCCTTTTCGTCCCAGGGGCCCGGTTGGGTTTTAAGGAAAAACCAACCTGACCATACTCCACCTATGTCCAAACCTCGGGAAAAGTGAGCCAAAAGATCCGTCTTACTAAGAGGAATCCACCAAAGTCGACGGAACGTCAATCGGACGTCCGGAGCTCAAGATATGAGTGTTTCCGCTCCGAGGGCCCGGTTGGTTTCGTGGACGAACCAACCCGGCCGAACCCAAAGTATTCTGAAACCTTGAGTGAAATATACTAAAACTACCGTCTCGGTCCAAGGATCGCGTTGCCGCTGACGGCGAGTCGTTTGGAGGCCCGTAGCTCAAGTTATGGGCAGAAGACCGAAAAGGTCCGAAGACGGGGGGTCTGGCCCATACCGACCCAGCCCAACCCCCTGGGTCGGCCCGAACCGGGGCGACCTGACCCGGGTCAGGGTCCGACCCGGATCGGCGCGACCCTGACCGGACCGGCCCAGCCAGGGCGCGACCCGACCCGGCGGGTCGGCCCGGTTCAGCTCGGCCGAGCGGCCGAGCAGAGGAACCGCGGGGCTCGCAGCCCCCGCGGGATGAAAATGTCGTGGCCCCGCGTGGGGCCGCCCTGAATCACCTGGATGCGGCCGGGCCGCCGCATCTCTGAACCGCGGTTCCGCGCGGCCGCAGAACCGCCTCACTGCCGTGACTTCAGCCGCAACAAGGTTTTCCCGGCGGCGCGCTGGGCACCGCCGCCACCTAGTGGCCGGCCGCTACCGGCCGCCGCCTCCATCCGCCGGCACCACCTTGCCGGCGTGGCGCGCTGGCGGAAGCTTCCGCGGGCCACCAGAGTTGCTCTGGTGGTCCGTTTTCATTTCCGTTTGCACCGAGGTTCATCCCGGGTCCCGACCTTCACTGCAAGGCCCTCAAATCGCCCTTGCGACCCCGTTTTCCATCTCCTGTCAATCCGCACGTCAAAAACAAACGTGCCGTCTTTGTGGTTTTTCCGGCGTGGCGCGACGGCGCTGCGCTCCTTCGACACGATTTTCCAACTCCCGCGCGATTTTTCTTGGTCGACGTTCGCCATTTCGCACACCAAGAACAAAAGGGGTGGTGGGTTCAGACTTGTTCGTTGGTCCGCACCCACCGTGTTAGCGGTTTGAAACAAAACCATAATTTCCAGCAATTGATAAACCCTGACCCGCAAAAAATAATCCGCAGACCAACTTGTTAATTTTGTTGGTCCGTGTTCATTCCTTGGAGGAAAACAACATGGAGTATTAACATTTCAAAACAACCCCTACCTCGTCAAGTTGTCACACGCGCGTTCTTTGCGGAACTTATCGTCGCGGAAAGAGATGGTTGTCACGTCGTGGAAGGGCGTCGCGTCATCGCGGTACTCGGCGTCGCGTCGACGAACTCCGAGGATAAAAAAAACAGATTTAATTATATCGATTAAATCCATGTGTTGTTAAAATCCACAAAGAAGATTAGAAAGAAACCCAAAATCTCCTACCTCAAGCAGTTGATGATCAGAGATTTGTTGTGGGGAAGAACGTCTCGGAAGAATCAGCATCAATCTCCAAGGGTGTCGGCGTTCTTCGCGTTCTTCGTGTTCTTCGTGGAGGGAAAAGAAGGCACAAAATTCTGTCAAAACCTCTCAAAGAACAATCTCAACACGCCATGCATTGGTCTTATTTTATTATTATGCCAAGGGTTTGTAAACAGGTTAAGAAACGATTAAATTAATTCATAGAACTAATTTTAATGAAGTTAACCGCCCAATTAAATGATGCGTTAAGAATTTAAGAAAACACGTCAGTTGACTTTCATAAAAACGGGTTTTTGCGGGTGCATTACTTAGGGGAAAAGAAACAGTGGGGCTCCTGTGGGCCCCACCTCACAAATATCCTACCAAGTGGGTAGGATATTTTGGATTTTCACCCTATCCATTTCAACTGAGCTTAAACAGCTTAAAGTGGTATGTAAGCAGCTTTATGTGAAATAAAAAAAATTATCGTATAACTTTATTTTATTTCAAAACTTAAAACCCAAAAATTAAAAACCACAACCGAGGAAACGCAACTCCAGAAGAGGCGTTTCTAAACAAATACCGGCGCTGCGATTCCATCGGTGCCCTCAGAATTCGATTCCGGGAACTAGTTCAAAAGTTATAAAAACCCGCTTGTCCGTTCACTAAACGTACCCGAGCCATACTTCAGAAAGTGATTCCGGGCACACTAGGCCTCGGAATCAGGTGCCGTCAGAAGCTGCGTTCTTGTAAAATTTCAAATAAAATTAACAAAAAAAAAATACTTTGAAAATTACGGGTCTTTACATTACTCCCACCACAGGGCTTTACATCCCCGTAAAGCTTCACCACAAACTTAGGGATACAAAGGCGGTACTAAGCACGTATCTGAGCCTCCTGCTCCCAAGTTCTCTCCTGGGGGTTCCCGAGCTTCCATCTGAAGTGCACTAGAGGAATCAATCATCCACGTAGGACCCGCTCCTGTCGATCCTCGATCTCCAATGGGACCTCCGCAAAAGTCACCCCATCATCAAAGACCAGCTCTCCATGGTCAAAGATTTGCGTCGGGTAGTGCATGTATCTCCTCTGCTAAGATACGTGGAAGACGTCGTGCACCTGGCGCAACTGTGGTGGTAGAGCCAGGTGATAAGCCACCTTGTCAATCCTGCTGAGGACCTAGAAGGGTCCGATGAAGCGTGGAGACAACTCACCGCTTCGGCCAAACCTCTGTAATCCACATCAAGGTGAGACCCGAATGAAGACGTGGTCGCCATCCTCGAACTCAAGTGGCCTCCGCCTCCTGTCAGCATAGGACTTCTGTCGGCTCTGAGCTATACTCATCCGCTCCTGGATGACCTGGACCATCTCCGATCCCACAAGAACTGCTAAGATTTCTTCTTTGCCGATAAGAGAAATCTGGTCTCATCCCCTGGATGAACCACTTCCTTTGCCTAATACAGTCAATCCCGACATAGATGTTACTAATCCATACCAAGGATGACGTCATAAGGCCTCGATGCTACTACCAAGAGATCCAACCGTTACTCTCTCCTCCAAGGGTTGAGTCACACTGTCGGCATCAGTGTGTGGTAACTGGGTCTCCTCCAGTAGATGTCTCACAAGTGAGGGTCAAGTCAACAGTCTAAACTGGATCCTCTTAGTAACAACACAAAAGAGGGCAGGAATGAAAACATCACAAAGGTAAGCGTCTTTTACTATTGCAGCTCAAAATACAAAGACACTACACAACATCAACAAGGAACTAGAAGTACAAAGGACGTATCCACTAGTTCCGCTCCTGTCCATCTGCTCCCAGAGCTCCATGATCGAAGGCCTCAGCTGCCTGAAGCTGTGGTCTCGCATGTCCACCAACTCCCTGCGGTCGGGGTGGACCTCCTGGTGGTGGTGGTGGCAACACCTCGAAGTGTCGCCCGCCATCTGCTACTCGGCCAGCTCTTCTACCTCGTCCGCCTGCACCCTGTGGACCACAGTGGCCGAACCTCTGTCTGGGAGGTACCTCTACCACCTACTGCTAATTTGTAAGACGAGTCGGGCAGTCTCAAGCCATGTGACCTTTCCCACTGCATGCGTAGCAATGCTTTCCCCTCGTGTAGCTGGCTCTCCTTTGGGTACCCCGCACAACCAAATCTTTATCCTGAGACTGACCATCTGATGGTCTGGTCTGTTTGGACCTCTGTGTCACCTGTCTACTGCCAGCTGCAGAAGACCCTGCTACGGGCCGTCCTGCGGAGGGCCCTGTCACTGGAGCCTGCTCGATGAGAAAACTCCCCACTAGAAGGGCTCTCACCAACACCTCTGCCTGTGTCGGAATGTTGAGGGAGATCATCGAAGCCCTGATCTCGTGCCTCAGTCCCTGATCGAAGGTCCGGGTCTGGAAGAACGGGTCCCGTACCACATCTGTGGAGTAGCGCGAGAGATCAGTAAATCTCGTCGAGTACTGGGCCACTGTCATGCTGCCCTGCCGTAGCTGTAGCAGCTCTTGGATGCGCACCGCACGGAGGGTGGCTGGGATGAACTCAGAGTGGAAGATGCTCTCAAAGTCCGTCCAGAGGAGAGATGTCTCGTCGTGCACCTGGAGCATCAAGCTCCACTATCTGCCTGCTGCCGCGTGCAAGAGGCTCGCTGTGAGGATCACCATGAGGTCTGCTGGTGTCCTCACTAATCTGAAAACCCGAAAAACTGCCTCCAGCCAGTCCTCCGCTGCCTGGGGGTTCGTCTCCCCGCGAAACCTAGGCGGTCGCTGACGCTAAAACTCGTGCAGCGCGCTAAGCCGACGTGCATCGTCAGTGGCTGGGGATGGTAGCATCAGTGGCTCAGCGGGTAAAGGTACCGCCAGTGCCTCTGATGACAAGGAGCCCAGCACTGAGGCCTCGTCGCTCGGTGGGCTGTCATCACGCTCCACTCTCGGAACCCTAGATGGCTGCCGTCATGGGGCCATCCTGAAAAGAAATAGGTGCACCACGGTCAGAAAAGAATACCTGGTGAGCTGACACAAGTAATCACAAAGAAAACTTGATCACACATGCAATCAATGTTTTCGTGCATTAAGTCGGAAATTAGAAGTCAGGGTCCTACTGTACGGATACGTCGGCCACCACACCAAAACTGGACTCCCTGGACTGATAACCACACCCAATACGCTAAACACTATTGCTTCACATAGAAGAAAGATTAGAGTCTGCGGTAGAACAAAACTCATTTGATACCAATTTGTCACGACCCGTCCTCGGGGCCCGTGCCGTGACTACCCCAAGCCCGCCTTCCATAGGCCTGGGGCTGGCAACTAGCACCAAAGGCGTAAATCCCAGAAACAGGGAAGGCATTGCCTTTATAAAAGTAAACAAACACCACAGAGTACAAGCGGATGTAAAAATAAACAGTAAACAAAAACTGTAACAAGCTGTGCTGAAAGTAAAAGGGGCCGGAAATACAAGCCCAACTGTAAAGTACAACCAAAAAGGGGAAAACAGCAACTGAAAGAAAAAGCTGCAACGTCGAGTCGCTACTAGAAGTCCCACCTGAAGGGTGGGTACATATAGCCTCCACAGCTCCTCGGTCCAGCCGTCCGCTCCGAGTACACCCCGCCCAGTGGTCCACCTCCAGGTACTGTCCTGCTCCGCCAACCTCGACCATGATCAGCGCTGTCCATCGTCTGCAACCAACACAACGAAGTCCGGGCATAGCCCGTGCAGGGGTGATTATAAGCTACTCAGTAGGGACCCCGAGACCCCCGAAGGTGTCCCGAAATCTACATAGGATAAACCACAAAGGGATAAGATACAATCACGAAGTAACATCCGACACTGCTAAGGTATATGCCCATACATATACCTAAGTCATCAATTCCCGTTCGGCTCCAACATCTGAGCCCAAGCACAAGAAAGTCCACACAGGAAAGCAAAACGTAAATCCACACAGGATAGCACAACACAATCCACAAAGGAAAGCAAAACGTAATCCACATAGGATAGCACAACACATTCCACAAAGGAGAGTAAATAGGACTCAGCTCACACAGGTATACATCGTCGAAAAGGTGAAAGGGATGATCAGATATAGATACTGAATCATCTAGGCTGGGACCCACTTAGGATACAAGACCAGCACTCTTCATTGATTCATCTATGCTGGGACCCACATAGGATACAAGACCAGCACAGTTGGGACCCACATAGGATACAAGAGCAACACTCTTCATCGATTTATCTATGCTGGGACCCACATAGGATACAAGACCAGCACTGAATCATCTAAGCTGGGAACCACATAGGATACAAGACCAGCACAGCTAGGACCCACATAGGATACAAGACCAACACTCTTCATCGATTCATCTATGCTGGGACCCACATAGAATACAAGACCAACACCGAATCTTCTAAGCTAGGACCCACATAAGATACAAGACCAGTACAGGTGGGACCCACATAGGATACAAGACCAGCACTCTTCGTCGATTCATCTATGCTGGGACCCACATAGGATACAAGACCAGCACTGAATCATCTAAGCTGGGACCCACATAGGATACAAGACCAGCACAGCTGAGACCCACATAGGATACACGACCATCACTCTTCATCGTCGCAGTCGCAGCCGGCACTAGGGTTCCCGCATAGAGGAAGCTCATTCGGGAGGGTCCGCTCCACGAGCCGAGAGGCTGAAACATCAACTGACATGAAGTCTAAAGTTGATGTATGCAAAAGTTCCGTATCGTCAACAGAAACTCAACGCAACAAACAGCGCGTCAATCAGACGCCAGGTCTGAGAGATATTGGCTTTTTCGTCCCAGGGGCCCGGTTGGTTTTTAAGGAAAAACTAACCTGACCATACTCCACCTACGTCCAAATCTTGGGCGGAGTGAGCCAAAAGATCCGTCTCACTAAGAGGAATCCACCAAAGTCGACGTCACGTCAATCGGGCGTCCGGAGCTCAAGATATGAGCATTTCTGCTCCGAGGGCCCAGCTGGTTTCGTGGACGAACCAACCCGGCTGAACCTAAAGTATTCTGAAACCTTGAGTGCGATATACCGAATCGACCGACTTGATCCAAGGATCGCGTTTCCACTGACAGCGAGTCATTTGGAGGCCCGTAGCTCATGTTACGGGCAAAAGACCGAAAAGGTCCGAAGACGGGGGTCTGGGCCCGGACCGACCCGGTTTGGCGCGACCCGGACCAGCCCGGCCCGGCCAGGGTGCGACCCGGCCCGGCAGGTCAGCCCGGCTCAGCTCGGTCGAGCAGCCGAGCGGAGGAACCATGGAGCGCATCGCCCCCACGGGATGAAAATGTCGCGGCCTCGCGTGGGGCCTCCCCGAATCACCCGGACGCGGCCGGGCCGCCGCGTCCCTGAACCGCTGTTCCGCGCGGCCACAGAACCGCCTCACCGCCGTGACTTCAGCCTCGGCGAGGTTTTCCCGGCGGCGCACTGGGCGCCGCCGCCGCCTCTGGCCACCGGCACCACCGTGCCGGCGTGGCGCACCAGCGGAAGCTTCCGCGGGCCACCGGAGTTGCTCTGGTGGTCCGTTTTCATTTCCATCTGCGCCGAGGTTCATCCTGGGTCCGAACCTTCACTGCATGGCCCTCAAATCTCCCTTGAAGCCCCGTTTGTCATTTCTCGTCAATCCGCACATCAAAAACGAACGCGCTGTATTTGTGGTTTTTCCGGCGTGGCGCGACGGCGCTGCGCTCCTTCGCCGCGATTTTCCAACTCCCGCGCAATCTTGCTTGGTCGACATTCACCGTTTCGCACACCAAGAACAAAAGGGGTGGTGGGTTCAGACTTGTTCGTTGGTCCGCACTCACTGCTTCAGCGGTTTGAAACAAAACCATAATTTCCAGCAATTGATAAACCCTGACCCGCAAAAAATAATTCGTGGACCAACTTGTTAATTTTTTTGGTCCGTGTTCATGCCTTGGAGGAAACCAACATGGAGTATTAAAATTTCAAAACAACCCCTACCTCGTCAAGTTGTCGCACTCGCGTTCTTCGCGGAACTGATCGTCGCAGAAAGAGAGGGTCATCACGTCGCGGAAGGGCGTCGCGTCGTCGCGGTACTCGGCGTCGCGTCGACGAACTCCGAGGATCAAAACAAACAGATTTAATTATATCGATTAAATCCATGTGTTGTTAAAATCCACAAAGAAGATTAGAAAGAAACCCAAAATCTCCTACCTCAAGAAGTTGATGATCGGAGATTTGTTGCGGGGAAGAACGTCTTAGAAGAAGCGTCTTCAATCTCCAAAGGTGTCAGCGTTCTTCGCGTTCTTCGTGTTCTTCGCGTTCTTCGCGTTCTTCGTGGAGGGAAAAGAAGGCACAAAATTCTGTCAAAACCTCTCAAAGAACAATCTCAACAATCCATGCGTTGGTCTTATTTTATTATTACACCAACGGTTTGTAAACAGGTTAAGAAACGATTAAATTAATTCATAGAATTAATTTTAATGAAGTTAACCGCCCAATTAAATGGTGCGTTAAGAATTTAAGAAAACGCGTCAGTTGACTTTCATAAAAACGGTTTTTTGCGGGTGCGTTACTTAGGGGAAATGAAACTATAGGGCTCGTATGGGCCCCACCTCACAAATATCCTACCAAGTGGGTAGGATATTTTGGATTTGCACCCTATCCGTTTCAACTGAGCTTAAGCAGCTTAAAGTGGTCTTTAAGCGGCTTTAAGTGAAATAAAAATAAAATTGTCGAATAACTTTATTTTATTTCAAAACATAAAACCCAAAAATTGAAAACCACAACCGAGCAAACGCAACTCTGGAAGAGGCGTTTCTAAACAAATACTGGCGCTGCGATTCCATCGGTGCCCTCAGAATTCGATTCCGGGCACCGGTTCAAAAGTTAGAAAAACCCGCTCGTGCGTTCACTGAACGTACCCGAGCCAAACTTTGGAAAGTGATTCCGGGCACACCGGGCCTCGAAATTAGGTGCTGTCAGAAGCTACGTTCTTGTAAAATTCCAAAGCAAATTAACAAAAAAAAATTCCTTGAAAATTACGGGTCTTTACAATTCCATTCAAACTTTTTAAAAAAAACCTGTTTAGAAAACATTAAAAATATACCTTCTTAAACAACTGTATGGAATTTAAAATATTATATAAAATTGATTTAAATAATCAATTGAATATAATAATAAAATTAAAACATTTTCAAATAATCATAGATACGAATGATTAATATTTGTAATAAAACTTTAACATATTTAAAACATTGTTTAAAAAAACCCTTAACCAATTTTGTAACTTTTCAATCAAAAGGAAATTGAATAAGATAAATTGAAATGTATTTTTAAGCCACATTAATTATTAGTAATTAATGATAAAATACAACAATATGGTTGTTCATACACTAAAAAAATAAAAATATATGGAAAAAAAGTAATAAATTTTAAATAAAGTAAATTGAGATGAGAAATACTTTACCTTGAATCATAACTCACCACGTCTGTTCTTTAAATACGATATAATAAACTAATAATACTAATTTTATTTTTGAAGAAATTTTATTATGATTAAACCCTTATCATAATAACCTTTATTCTATTTATTACCATTTCTTATATTGTTATGAATTTTTTGAGTTCATGTTAGATATTTTGAGGATGTTCAATTGATAATCCCAAAACAACATCAGTATGTTGACCACGGTCAAAGGGGTCATGGTTCTATCATCTATAAAATATAAATAATTTAATAATATTCAAATTTATACATTAAATAAAAATTTATTTCCATCCCTAAAATTTAGACAAGAAAAATAAATCACATCACTTTATGAAGGAGGTAGTCTATCGATGCACACAAGAGACATTAATATTTTCCAACATATGGAAGAGTAAGAATTTAAGTCATATTTTATATTTATAGGATTATATTAATTTTATGAATATCATATATGTTCATTTTATCTATCATTTTAACCATATTTTTGAGTTGGTGATGAAAAATGAAACACTTAAATTCGTGGAGGTGGTAGTCCACACGTATGCATGAGCGATGTTTTCATTTCCCATAGGGAAAAATTTGAAAAATTATTATACTATAAACATATTCAAATTAAAGTATATTGGTTATTATTACATTTTATATAACCATGTTTGTGAAATATTTTAAGAAGAAATAAACATAACGTAACCCAGTTAAGAGTTATATCCATTATTTGTAAATCCTCCTTTAGTACACACCTTTAGTTGTCTTAATTAGCAATTTGGAGAAACTAGAACATCTAATACATGTATAGAGATGTTGGGGAAAATTTGGGTTAATATTGGATGATATATAGTGAATTTTATGTGTTTTGACATGGGAAAAAAGTGGGGGTATTCATAACTGAGGATAGGGGAGTATTAGGGTTTAAATATTGATCAGTTTGTTATTTAGGATAACTACTTATAGATGGATCTAATTTAGAAAAAATTGGTTGATATTTAAATATGATAAGGTTAGTTAAGGTTTTGTAAACCCTTAAACAAATATTTATATTTAATTTCTATTGTTTTTTTATAATCACAACTACTAATGGTATTTTTTAACCTTTTGTTTGAGTGTTTCCTATGTATAGTGTTTTGACATCATCCAAAGGAACAATTAGACAAACCGAAGGCATAAAAATAGGAATAGTAGGTTGTTTTGAACATCTTGATGTTAAAAACCCACCAAATACCCAGTATAGAGGTACCAAATAGTTGATTGTGAATGAAATAACCAATATTCTACTAGGAAGTCCACCAACTACATAGTAGATCTCAAAGATTACTTGGTGGGATTTAAACAATTCTTGATATCTAAAAGGGTGATACTGATTATCTAGTGGAATCAAAAATCTATCTAATGTATTTAATCTATATATTTAAAATTGTATTATATGATTGCCTTAAATTCCATGACTCAGTGACTTATATACTTGGTTTGACCCAAGAAACCTCTAACTCCTATAAATTATATAAATAGTTTTAAACAGAGGATTTGATCTTATCAACAAACCACTAAGAAAAATACTTTCCACATATTAATTCTTGATTATTTCACATTATGTTTTTTTTCAAAATAAATATAATAAACTTATAATTATAAAACATAAAATCAAGCTTCAAATGTTATAATATAATTTAATTTTTTCTCTCTTTTTAATAATTTTTATTACTCCCTTGTTGTAAATTATTTTAGGATTCTCCCCTTCTTCCATATATATCTCTCTCTTGGACATTCATTTTTATCTAAACCATTTATATATTGGTGTATTCTTTGTAAGGGCTTTGTAAAAAAACCTAAATATCTTTTATATTTTTCTTTAGCCTCTCACAAATATTATTGTGATGGTTCTTGGTTATTGGTTTTTATTAAAATAAAGGGTTTTATTTTGGTACTAGGTTTCCATTAAAACTATGGTATTATTCTATTTATTCAATGATTATTGGTTTTCTTTAATACCAATGTGGGAATATAACCCTGACATTACTTATTTTTTGGAGGATACATATGGGAAAATTTTGAAACAATTTTAAAACACCTTTTCAAAGTGTTTATTTTAATTTTTGGTTATTTATTTTCCACTACACTCTCATTACTTTTACTATTTTAAATTGTTTTCATGATAATTGATTTTATTATATAACATAATTATATATTTTTTAATATAAATTAACTCCCACTTTCCATTTTTATCTCCGAACAATATTTTACATCATAGTTGAACTTTGTGTTTTTCTTAAAATATCATAGTTTTTAAATATTTATTTTCTTTTCAAAAGATTTTTACATTCTAAATGTTGATCTTTTTAAAAGTAATCCTTTTAAAACCACCATGGTTCTCTCGAAGGGTACTCTATGGGTTGTGCACCAAAGTTTTAAGGTTATAATTATAGTTATTAGATGATACATATGTCATCCTTTCATAGATATATTGATTTTCTTGTATGGAAAAATTTTCTGAATGGTAATATTCCAACTAGTGAAAAAAATAAAATTGGACACACAATGATATTGATTCTTTTTAATTAAAATTAAATCATTACTTTCATTTCAATTTTGACTAGATAAGAAACAATTTAATCATATATCTATCTGAAAAATAATCTTAAAATATATAAACTCTTTCAAGTTTTTCATGAAGGAACATATAACATTAAATATACTAGTCTTGATATGTATATGTATGATTTTGATATATTTACTATGAATCAAAATAAATATATTACTGAATTTTTTATTCACATTATAGACATTTGAAATTGTAGAAAGTCTTTCAGTGATAATTTTATTATAGAAATATTAGTGAAGAAAATCCCTTGGGTTTTATAATTATTTGGGAACCTATAGTAATGAAAAAACAGGAAGTGAATGAAGTAAATAACATCTGGTCTGTGAGTTATTTTTATTTCTCATGAATTATAATTTTAAAATGAAGAGACAAAATGGAAATAAATACAATTAAGTAAATGGAAAAAATAAAATTTATTTTAAATAAACTAATGGTGACTCTTATGATGGTGATGAAATGAATAATTTATACAAGAATATGAAAAAGTTAATCAAAATAAAGAAATCCTATAATCATTTAAAAAGTTAGGATAATCAATGTAAACAATAAGTAACATGCTTTGAGTAAAAAAAGGGAAACATAAGGCCATAATTACACTTGATCAAAAAGAAAAACCGGTAAAAGAAGAAAAAAAATCAAAAAAGTATTTAGGGTTTACTCCTAGGGTGTAAGTGATGTTTCCCTCTCCTCAAGTGAGTATTTTGATGAAAGATATTTGTGTCTCATTGAAGTTTTCAAGGTTAGTGAGGAAGTCAATCATAACTAATCATTTTCTTCTTCCTCAAATTATTATTATTCATCTTATTCTTCAAGTAACCTGAGATATACCTGACTGAAAATTACTTTTTTTTATTTTCAAACACTTTTGATGGGAAGTGAGAACCCATGTCAGTAAAAACACACAACATCAGACCACAAACGAGATAGATGAACCATTGAAATCAAGTTTATGTAACCTGAGATATAAATATATAAAATATGAAAATTTTCACCTTAAACTATGTTTTAGTTAAATAATTTCAAATTACAAAGATATTAAAGAGAATTAGAACCAAGAAAATAAAGAAAATTATCAACTCGGAATAGAAAAGGATTTATTATCATTAAAATTTAATGATAAATTGAATCTATATTATTTATAATTGACTATCGATGATCTATAAGATTTTATCATGAAATTCACGCTAGGTGAATTGTTTTAACAAAATTTTTGGTTCTCTATGACCTATAAAAAACCATTATATCATTGGTTTTTTTATAAAGATAGTTATTCAAAAATGATGTTCTTTGTAAACGGGATTTAACAAAACAAATTTTTTAATTAATATCGTAAAACTAGGAATTTAATTAATGAATTTAATAGAACAAATTATCTATTGGGTAGTCTAACAAGCATCCATATTTCATCTCATATCTCATCTAAAAAATTAATTTAAAAATTAATTTAAGTATCAAAATCCCTCTTATCTAAAATATGTGAAACAAAAATCTTTGTACCAAATTCAGAATTTCTTAATTTTATAGTAAAAGTGTCTAAAGAGTTAAATCGAAAAAATGGTACATGTATAATGTATTATCTCGAAACATGTGAATTGACCCTCTGAATTTTATTAACTTAAAAATATCTATGGGGGATACATGACTTTCCGTGACAATTAAAGAAGTAAAATCATTAGTATAGGTACAATAATTTTTCTCCATCATATTCTTATTAAATATGTTTTATTCATTAATGGTTTTCCTTTTTTCCCAAGAATTTTTCAATTTCATGTCAATGGTTTAAAATATATTTTTAAAATTATTTTTTCAATGTTTTTAATCTCAAATGAGAAATTTAACACTCAAGACCCTACTGTAGAATATAGACACCATATCCTAAACCATTACTCAGTGCACACTCTAAAGAGACATTATTCATAAGTATATTTAAATGTTTCATTTCACGATTTAATAATTTTATTTTAACTTAATAATTTTTTTTATTTTCATGAAAATATTATTTTCATATGATATTTTGGGAGTTTTTTCATAAACGAGTTTGATATAAACATTTTTTAAAATAAATTTTCCTCACACATATGAATTTTATATAATGAAATGGAATTTATATTTATAATTAGTAGGTACAAATTAAGTAACTATTGCAATATTTTTTTAGTCATTTGAAATAAATTACTTATTATAATGATTATTTACCACAATTAAAATAAATAGTTGTTTTCAAAGGATTAATTTTATAAGAATTATATAATAGTTTTCTAAAAATATAGATTTAAATAATATAAAATATAACTCTAATATTAATTTTAAACATATAAAAATTATATAAAACTCATTAAGTTAATAATTAATGTAAATAATAATAATAAACCTTAATATATAAAAATACATCATTATTTAAAAACATTTTTTTTCTAATATATAATTTCTTAATTTTAATGATAATATTACAATATTTTAAAATTAAATTAAGTAGAATAGATCCCAAATTGTTATTCATCACGTTAACATTTGGTAAGAAGGTTCATATTATTTTTTTATTAATAAAATAATTACCATGGTTAATTTTTATTGATGATTAATATAGTATAAATGGGTAATTGAGGTATCTATAATTTTTAACAAGTAAAAGGACACATACAATATCTAGAAATAATGTTTATATATGAAATACATACACACTTGTATCACCTACCATTTCCCCAACCAATTCAACTAACTCACCAAACCCACATAACACCCATGTGTTTCAATTCCCACCACTTACATAACATTATTTTCCATGAAATTCACCTCCTTTTCACCAATAAATTAGACCTCTCCAAAACCCATCAATAACACTATAATAATTTGGTTTTTTCATTAAACTCTAACCTATTTTATTTCTCAAGAATCTTATTTCACTCTCATAAGATATTGGTCACAAGAGATTATCATAATCCTTTCCTTTACAAGGAATATTATAATAGAAACCAGAATTTCTCAACATATGTTCAATCATCTCTCTTATGTATTTTATTTTTATCTTTCCATTTTATATTTATTTTTCACAATATTATATGATTAATTCAGTATTTATTAAGTAATAGGTTCCTCAGGGAATAGAATGAAACAGATTGATAATACATAAGGTTAATGGAATGTACTTAATCAGGTTATGGGTACCACCAAAAATTATATAACCCCTTGGTGTGTCAATATGTCTCATGAGAAACAATAGGTTCGGTTTTGGTGTATAACTCTTCATATAACATGATAGTATATTAGAAAAAGGCCTTTAAAACATGTTTTTGATTTTCAAAATTATTCATTTAATTAGAATAAGATCAATGATTAATTTTATTGATGATTTAATTTATTATCGCAAATATAGAATGACATAATTTTCAACTGATTATGGCTTCATAGTATTCATTTATTCAACCAAAACACTTAGAAAATGTTTATGTTATGAAATATTATATCACATGGAACTCATTAATGATCATATAATCTCACCCATGTTTGTTTTAATTTCCCTAATAAAATTTTAGGAGGACTCTGTGTAATTTTTAGGGATATTATGGGAGGGATAATCATGTTTTCATAATATGTTCATATTGAGTTTTTATTTTGAAATGTATTATATGTGTTTTTTCAGGTCTTCCAAGACTACTAAACTATTGGATGTGTAACACCCTAGGTAAATAAAGAATATGACATTTTCATATTTATCCATATTTGTGAATAAAATATTAATATGACTTTAAAGGGGACTCTATGCTTGATGGCGTACCCAACACGCAACAACGAGTTTCTTGGGAATCTTACGTTGCACTCTAATAATAAAATACTATTATTTTAAATGGTAGTTAACATGTAGCCATTGTATTGGCGGGAATGGATAGAAATAACTAAAATATGATTATATATGTTCTTAATTGTTTTTACATTTATCCAATAAAAGCTAAAGGCTTAAAATACGGAAAGAATTCAATTTTAGGCGTATATGCCCTAGTTTTCACTAAAGGTTCACTTATCACCTTTTGATGGAGAACCGTCATTAAATATAGTTTTTTTCACTCTTATACATTCTATTGGACCAAATAAAACTCTTCTTATGAATCGAGACATCAAAATTTACTTTCAGTCAAATTTTGGTACCTTTCCGATAAAGTTCATTTTTTTAATGAATAGTGTAAAATGTTGTATTTTAATTCAAAACAACTTTTTAATATAATTTATTTATATGATTATATTATCTTTTTAATTGGTTTTAAAGTGAAATTAGAATATATTTTTACCATTAAATCCAATAGTGGTTGTTGGAATTAATTTCACTTTGAAATTAGACTTAAACTAGTGTCAATCTTTTGATACTTATTGTTTCACAAAAACACGCTATTTGTCATGACAACGGGAATTAATTATTAAATTAATTAATTTGACTTATATGTTTTGAATTTTTTTAAAATAGATTTCATTTTTGAATTCGGAATATCAAATATAGCTTAGGGTGAATTTTTGGTATTTTTCTGAAAAACTTCAATTTTTTGATGAATAGTGAAATCACTAAGTGGTACTTATAAAAACTGATTTTCCATTTAAATGAAATTTTTCCACCTTTGTGTATTGAATTCAAAAAATCCGACATACATGGTTTTCATTAAGAAGTAAAATTTTGTTCAATGGGATAAAAATAATTTTTTGGTGAATAGTAACTTATTAAGTTTTTAATCGCGATTAGAGGTAATTAGTGTAGTTTAAGGTAAAAATAATATTTTAATAATATGAAATGAACTTGACACATGTCCTAACCTCATTGGATATGTGATGGCCGACCAAGACAATCCATGTGTAAACTTGGGGACCCCATGGAGCCACTTTGGTTGGGAAATGACATAAATAACTTTTTATTTAATGTAAAAGTAAAAATGACACAAACATGAGATGTTTTACTAAAACAATTTTTAAGTGGGGTTATAAAGTCATATTTTTTATTTTAAATAGTCATTGGAAAGATAAAACGATTTCCTACATCATAGTAATTTTTTTATAATTTTTAGACATTAAATAAATTAAATTATTTATGACATCATAATGATGCAGTGATGACATCATTATCTGACGATTTAAATAAAATGAGAAGATAATGTAAACTCTATGACCTACACTTGTCCAAAACTTATTGGATGGGTGGATTTAAAATCTTTATCACCTTATCCATGAATTATATCAATGTGGGACCTTTTAAAAACCGAAACACATTTTCAAGTAAAGTAATATTTCTTACTTTCCAAAAGTGCCCCTCCTCTCCTCTTATAAAAGGCCCCCACCTCTACCTCATTTCACACACTCCTCAAGCCTTTGGCTCAGCCTACCCCTGCCCATTTACTCTCTCTACATCCCTCTCCTCATCCTAGAGGATTCCCTTTGGGCAGAATCCTTTCAAAGGAAGCTTTTAGGCTCAAATCAAAAGGAGTTACACTTTTAAAGGTAATTCATTCTCTCATGTTCATTTGTTTTATTTTGCTTCTCCAACCCCCTAAACTCTTTTTATTTACTTCTTTTGTAACAACACCAGTATCTTCAATATAATAGGATGTTGTTATAAGATTTATTCGAGCTACACTCTCACACAACTACATCAAATTGTTAAAGAACATACGGTTTCCGTGGATGGCGAAATTCTGCCTCCCGAAACGATGATTGTTCAATACTCATTTAACACCATAAAAGGTGGCCATTATGATGTAACTATTTTTATATATGATATATAATATGTTTATTTTTTCCTTAAGCTTCTGTTTTTTTCATTTTGGTCATACCTTTATGGTTTCCATAATGGGTAAACGCGATATCTTCATTTAAGGAAGTGCGGACTACCGCCCCCTCAAAGTGATTTGATTCGTTAAATACAATATGTGGGACGTATAAAGGATGGAACTATGATATTATATATGATATTATACTGGAATTATAATATACCTTTATATCATTATTATTCCATTCTATAAAATATGAAATAGAAATGAAAGTAGCATTCATGCGTATGTACGGCTTACCGTCTCCATGAACGATGCATTTCATTTCTTACCTCTAAATGATTATGTAATGTTATAAATGCATGCATGTACTGGATATATATGAAATATATGATATCTACATCATGAATACAATTATTGATATAATAAACATTTTGCTACACGAACAACATGTAATTGTAAGAAGTCCACTTTCGACTTAAGAACCAAATATCGGCAAAACAAATATTATTAACTTAAATGATTACATAAGGTTTATGACATGGTAATAAGTGATATAAAAGGAATAATGAACTTGAAAGAGGTTCTTAAGGAAGTATAAATTAAATCAAGTTTATTATTCAGGAGATTAAAGAACGATCGAGTCAAGTCGGACCCGAGGTAAGGGATCCTACTCCTCTCTTTATTTTTAAGTACACACTTTTATGTCATTCCTTTTAAAGCTCATATTTCTTGTTATTGGGATGATATTTTATATTACAATTACTGTAATTTTTATGTTCATGTGATGAGAGACCCTATTCTCTCTCATCAATCCATTTTGGAAGTTTTGAGTGACGCCGTTAGGCTACCGAACTTTCGTAAGAGATCTAACCTCTCTCTTTCTTTTTAAGTACTCTCTTTTATGTCACTTCTTTTAATCTCCTCTTTGTAATGTTGGGGGATGTTCTTTTATATTAATCTTGCTTTAAATTTTATTGTAATGTGATTAGATACCCTATTTTATCTCATCAATCCATATTTGGAAGTTTTATGTGGCGCCGTTAGGCTGCCGAGTTTTCGTAAGGGATTTTTCATCTCACTTTTATTCCCGTGAGATTTATGCTACATTTGCCACAAATTCAATTGAGTGGTGTATGTACTGCCCATTATTATACTCTTTGTGTAATATACTTTCGTTTATGAGTATTTACATCAACGATCTATTGTCCTTCTTTCATGGGGTGTATGTTTTGAAAGATACCCAAGTCGGTAAGGGAACCATTCACCCTCCTCTTTTTTAAAAGAATTATTTTGTTGGGTCTTTTAATTTACATATTGTTATATTGGGATATGTTCTCATATATCCTTATTGATGTAAATTTTATGTCCAAGTGATGAGATACACTTTTTATCTCTCATCAACTCATTTTGATGTGATGCCGTTAGGCTGTCAAGGGAACTTTTTAACCCAATTTCGATTTCTTTGGGTTCAACATGTAGTCATTGAATATGTCATCCATTGAATATGTGTGAATGGCCTTTTATTGTTTTACACTTAATATCCACTTATATTGGGTGTATTTATATTTGTCACACATATTTTTGAGATTGATTTGTCCTTAATTTAAGGATACCTTCTTTATAAGGGATTTCATCACATTTGACATTTCTATTGAGGGTTCATTGTTTTTATGCACCAATTCACTGTTATATGGTGTATATACTGTCCTTTGGAGTATTATATCATGAATACATTTATTCTCATGATATTATAAAGTTCTGACTAAATGTTATTCCTCAATTATTGTATTCAAGTGTGTCTAATTTTGGTAAAACCCCATTAACCAAAATATCGTTTTAAATATTTTAATTATTTGTTCTTATTAATATCCATGTTTTCAATATGGTTTTAAGGATTTATTTATACGGATATTAATGGTTTAAAATTTTAAGCATCAAGGTGGTATGGGACACTTTGATTCAAAAATCTATTTATTAAATGTTTTAAATTGTTTCTTTTAGAATGGATTCATTATTTCAATATAATAAAGTGTTATATTGTGATTGAAATGTGGAAATGATATGTTTCCTTTATGCATGTTTTATGTGATACATTTATGTTATGTTTCTTGGGCATTATTATGAAACCGGGTGGTTCCGTGATAAACTAAGGGCGGGTGAGCCCGATATAGCTCTCCAATGCATTGGGTAACGCGAAGGAGTGAAACGTTAAGGTTTCTCCAAAGAGATTTAGGGAATATACTGTGATGGGTATTCCAAACGTAACCAAGAGGGTTACTCCCTACGTAAGAATTTTATGAATTCCTCAAGTTACTTTTATGTCTTATGTTTTCTATGATTTAGTCATGATTAGATATGCCTATGTTTTATGGGTAAAGTGTGATTTCATTATAATGTATATATGAACTCATGTTTCCGTTCCATATTTTTATAACTCTTATTGAGCTTTTTATGCTCATCCCAAGTTTTTGAAATGTTTTTCACAGGTCAAGGGAAAGGTACATGATGTGATGATAGTGTCAAGGATGTGTCAAGAAAGAATCCGTGTTATATTTTAAATATGTTTCCGTTGATGGGAAGAATGAATACTGTCTTTTATGTAACCACTTTGTTTAAATGTGGAATGTAATGGAAGTTTCATGATATAATTCTCTAAAACTCTAAACCTGAAAATATCCTCAATGTGTAATCTTGTAATAACTCAAGATTAAGTAAGGTTTAAGGCTGGGGACTTATAGTTGGTATCAAAGGTCGGTTTAGATAACTTTAGAGGTTAGGGTATTCTTTAAGCATAAGTGACATTACCATAATGGTTAGGATTTAAGAAAGAGTCCTAGTATTAGATAAAGTGAATGAGTAAGTATATCTTAGTGTTTATCTTAATCATTAGTACATGATGGTTTTGTTGATATACTCACACTGACCTTTTTGGTTTTAGTAAATGGCTAGATCTAGCAGGCACCAAAGTAACAGTGGATGTGAAGGAAACTGTGATAGTTTTTTGAGCAAGCAACTGAATGATATGGGAGCTGCAATGAGAACTCTTCTGATTATCCTCAACCTACTATCTGGAGTCATGATTGACCACCTAAACCTTGGAGATTTCTCTAAGGCATCATATATGCAAGAAACAAATCCCTACGGAAGTACAGGTAATAATCATAAAGGTAAGTGTGTTCAAAAACCTATGTGTCAAAGATGTGGAAAGAAACACCTAGGAAAATGTTTCAAAGGGACAGAAATATGCTATAGATGTGGAAATGAAGGTCATAAAGAAAGAACCTGCCATGGAAAAAGGAAGTATCCAGTTGACTTGAGGAAAGGGAAAGAAGTTCTTTCTAAGGGATCAATTGAATGTTTTCAATGTGGTGTGCATGGTCATTATGCAAACACACATCCTATGAAGAAGTTTCGTGAATGGGGTCACCAATAGCGTACCAATATTCGTTTACCAATACCTAATGCCATTCCGATTGAGGATGAAGAAACTGACAATGACCAATCAAAGGTATGTACTATTTCAGGACTATTGTTTTCCTATTTTGGAATCTTAAGATATGATTCATGATTTTGTTTGTAGGAAAGAGGTATTTCGGAATAAGTTGGAAAGTAATGGATAATGGATCATGAAAAATGTTGAATGAGTAAGATGTCAACATATAAGGGCTTCAAGAGTTATGGTGAAATTCTTATGAGTATTAAGTCTCTTTTGATGATGGGGTTACATTAGAAGACTTTTTATATTATGTGTAACCCTGATGTTTAATATAGGAAAATTTTATTCAAGTAATAGTTATATTTTCTTTTGTGGACATAGTTATAAAGAACCATTTGGGTTTATATGATCCTTACTTTTGAGGTAATTATGGGTTACTATATGTTATGATTAAAGTGAAAGGCATGAGATAAAGTTGAGGTTAAATTATGTTATGGTTATTTTTGATGATTTTATACCTTTTTGGGGAATGATTTGAGAATTATATAGTTTTGGAAAAAGGACAACACGTAGACCGTGTGACTACCCGTCGCGTCGGACAAAGCTGCGGGAATCGAACCCACAATCAAAGTGCAACTGGTATTTATCGCCTACCACTGGACTACGTGAAGACCCTGGTTAGTTTGACTGATTCTTTTTTTAAGAGTAAGTTGATTTTGGGTTATTTATGAAAATTATTAACCTATCATAGAGGATATGTGATTAGGTTAATTACTTTTCAATATGAGACTTTAGGAGCAACTGATGTTGTTTGGAGATAAATGATACGATTTAACATGGAAGACTATGTGACTAAATCCTTCAAGTATTTGGGTTTCAATATTATATTGGTTTACTTTGAAGGATTTTATGGAAAAATTGTTTATCGAATGGTCCTCGTTGAACTTTGGGTTTGTTGGACAAATTTTGGAGATTAAGCATAGATTTTCTTTTTAATGGGTTATCCTTTTCTGGATTATCTGACCTTGTACTAACCTTTTTGGTTTTGGTTTTGGTTAAAGCCTAAAGACATGGGATGTATATAGTTCTCTTTTGTGGATTAGGTGATTCTTTAGAAGTTGATTATAGTACTCTTAATTGGAACAAGTCTCCCTAAATACTCGTCTTTTGGAAAAAATATGAGTTTGATTAAGGAATCTAGTAAAAGTTGAAATTCAACATGATAAGTGATTATGTTTCCTTATGAATAAATTCCTAAAAAAAAGTAACTTAAAACAAAAATGTTGTCTATTAACTTTTCCTACTGGGGAACCCAACACCGTTTAACCCATCACAAGTTTTTGATTTTCTTATGGTTAACTTTCTCCTAAACATGTTTTCTGTCACTCTCCATCAGAACATGACCCTATGTTTTCTCCTCCATGTCCATGTTTTCCTACATGGATTCCTAGTATGGGTTAACTCGGGTGACCTCTGTGCTTATCTTTCTTTATTTTAAAGTGATTGTTTTACCGACTCTTGTTCCGATGTGGGACTTTCAAGGATGTTTCCAAGCTCAATTTTAAAAATTGCGAGGACGCAATTCCCAAAATGGGGGAAGGATGTAACACCCCAGGTAAATAAAGAATATGACATTTTCATATTTTTCAATATTTGTGAATAAAATATTAATATGACTTTAAAGGGGACGCTATGCTCGATGGCATACCCAAGACGCAACAACGAGTTTCTTGGGAATCTTACATTGCACTCTAATAATAAAATAATATTATTTTAAATGGTAGTTAACATGTAGCCATTGTATTGGCGGGAATGGATATGAATAACTAAAATATGATTATATATGTTCTTAAATGTTTTTACATTTATCCAATAAAAGCTAAAGGCTTAAAATATGGAAAGAATTCAATTTTAGGCGTATATGCCCTAGTTTTCACTAAAGGTTCACTTATCACCTTTTGATGGAGAACCGTCATTAAATATAGTTTTTTTCACTATTATACATTCTATTGGACCAAATAAAACTCTTCTTAAGAATCGAGACATCAAAATTTTCTTTCTGTAAAATTTTGGTACCTTTCCGATAAAGTTCATTTTTTAATGAATAGTGTAAAATGTTGTATTTTAATTCAAAACCTCTTTTTAATCTAATTTATTTATATGATTAGATTATCTTTTGAATTGGTTTTAAATTGAAATTAGAATATATTTTTACCATTAAATCCAATAGTGGTGGTTGGAATTAATTTCACTTTGAAATCAGACTTAAACTAATGTCAATCTTTTGATACTTATTGTTTCACAAAAACACGCTATTTGTCATGACAGCGGGAATTAATTATTAAATTAATTAATTTGACTTATATGTTTTGATTTTTTTTAAAATAGATTTCATTTTTGAATTCGGAATATCAAATATAGCTTAGGGTGAATTTTTGGTATTTTTCTGAAAAACGTCAATTTTTTATGAATAGTGAAATCACTAAGTGGTACTGATAAAAACTGATTTTCCATTTAAATGAAATTTTGCCACCTTTGTGTATTTAATTTCAAAAATCCAACATACATGGTTGTCATTAAGAAGTAAAATGTGGTTCAATGGGATAAAAATAATTTTTTGGTGAATAGTAACTTATTAAGTTTTTAATCGCGATTAGAGGTAATTAGTGTAGTTTTAGGTAAAAATAATATTTTAATAATATGAAATGAACTTGACACATGTCCTAACTTCATTGGATGTGTGTTGGCCGACCAAGACAAGCCATGGGTAAACTTGGGGACCCCATAGAGCCACTTTGGTTGGGAAATGACATAAATAACTTTTTATTTAATGTAAAAGTAAAAATGACACAAACATGATATGTTTTACTAAAACAATTTTTAAGTGGGGTTATACAAGTCAGATTTTTTATTTTAAATAGTCATTGGTAAGATAAAATGATTTCCTACATAATAGTAATTTTTTTATAATTTGTAGACATTAAATAAATTAAATTATTTATGACATCATAATGATGCAGCGATGACATCATTATCTGACGATTTAAATAAAATGAGAAGATAATGTAAACTCTATGACCTACACATGTCCAAAACATATTGTATGGGTGGCTTTAAAACCCTTATCACCTTATACACGAATTATATCAATGTGGGACCTTTTAAAAACCGAAACACATTTTCAAATAAAGTAATATTTCTTACTTTCTAAAAGTGCCCCTCCTCTCTTCTTATAAAAGGCCCCCACCTCTACCTCATTTCACACACTCCTCAAGCCTTTTGCTCGGCCAAACCCTGCCCATTTACTCTCTCCACATCCCTCTCCTCATCCTAGAGGATTCCCTTTGGACATAATCCTTTCAAAGGAAGCCTTTAGGCTCAAATCAAAAGGAGTTACACTTTTAAAGGTAATTCATTCTCTCATGTTCATTTGTTTTATTTTGCTTCTCCAACCCCCTAAACTCTTTTTATTTACTTCTTTTGTAACAACACCAGTATATTCAATATACTAGGATGTTTTTATATGATTTATTAGAGCTACACTCTCACACAACTACATCAAATGGTTAAAGAACATACGGTTTCCGTGGATGGCGAAATTCTGCCTCCCGAAACGATGACTGTTCAATACTAATTTAACACCTTAAAAGGTGGACAATTTTATGTCACTATTTTTATATATGATATATATAATTTTTATGTTTTCCTTAAGCTTCTATTTTTTTTCATTTTGGGCATACCTTTATGGTTTCCATAATGGGTAAACGCGATATCTTCATTTAAGGAAGTGCGGACTACCGCCCCCTCAAAGTGATTTGATTCGTTAAATACCATATGTGGGACGTATAAAGGATGGAACTATGATATTATATATGATATTATACTGGAATTATAATATACCTTTATATCATTATTATTCCATTCTATAAAATACGAAATAGAAATGAAAGTAGCGTTCATGCGTACGTACGGCTTACCGTCTCCATGAACGGTGCATTTCATTTCTTACCTCTAAATGATTATGTAATGTTATAAATGCATGAATGTACTGGATATATATGACATATATGATATCTACATCATGAATACAATTCTGGATATAATAAACATTTTTCTACACGAACAACATGTAATTGTAAGAAGTCCACTTTCGAATTAAGAACCAAATATCGGTAAAACAAATATTATTAACTTAAATGATTACATAATGTTTATGACATGGTAATAAGTGATATAAAAGGAATAATGAACTTGAAAAAGGTTCTTAAGGAAGTAGAAATTAACCGATGTTTATTATTCAGGATATTAAAGAAAGACCGAGTCAAGTCGGACACGAGGTAAGGGATCCTACTCCTCTCTTTCTTTTTAAGTACACACTTTTATGTCATTCCTTTTAAAGCTCATATTTCTTATTATTGGGATGATCTTTTATATTACACTGACTGTAATTTTTATGTTCATGTGATGAGAGACCCTATTCTCTCTCATCAATCCATTTTGGAAGTTTTGAGTGGCGCCGTTAGGCTGCCGAACTTTCGTAAGAGATCTAACCTCTCTCTTTCTTTTTAAGTACTCTCCTTTATGTCACTTCTTTTAAGCTCCTCTTTGTAATGTTGGGGGATGTTATTTTATATTCCTCTTTCTTTACATTTAATTTTAATGTGATGAGATACCCTATTTGATCTCATCAATCCATATTCGGATGTTTTATGTGGCGCCGTTAGGCTGCCGAGTTTTCATAAGGGATTTTTCATCTCACTTTTATTCCCGTGAGATTTATGCTACATTTGCCACAAATTCCATTGAGTGGTGTATGTACTGCCCATTATTATACTATTTGTGTAATATACTTTCGTTTATGAGTATTTACATCAACGATCTATTGTCCTTCTTTCATGGGGTGTATGTTTTGAAAGATACCCAAGTCGGTAAGGGAACCTTTCACCCTCCTCTTTTTTAAAAGACTTATTTTGTTGGGTCTTTTAATTTACATATTGTTATATTGGGATATGTTCTCGTATATCCTTATTGATGTAAATTTTATGTCCAAGTGATGAGATACACTTTTTATCTCTCATCAACTCATTTTGATGTGATACCGTTAGGCTGTCAAGGGAACTTTTTAACCCAATTTCGATTTCTTTGGGTTCAACATGTAGTCATTGAATATGTCATCCATTGAATATGTGTGAATGGACTTTTATTGTTTTACACTTAATATCCACTTATATTGGGTGTATTTATATTTGTCACACATATTTTTGAGATTGATTTGTCCTTAATTTAAGGATACCTTCTTTATAAGGGATTTCATCAAATTTGACATTTCTATTGAGGGTTCATTGTTGTTATGCACCAATTCACTCTTATATGGTGTATATAATGTCCTTTGGAGTATTATATCATGAATACATTTATTCTCATGATATTATAAAGTTCTGACTAAATGTTATTCCTCAATTATTGTATTCAAGTGTGTCTAATTTTGGTAAAACCCCTTTAACCAAAATATCGTTTTAAATGTTTTAATTATTTGTTCTTATTAATATCCATGTTTTCAAAATGGTTTTAAGGATTTATTTATACGGATATTAATGGTTTAAAATTTTAAGCTTCAAGGTGGTATGGGACACTTTGATTCAAAAATATATTTATTAAATGTTTTAAATGGTTTCTTTTTGAATGGATTCATTATTTCAATATACTAAAGTGTTATATTGTGATTGAAATGTGGAAATGTTATGTTTCCTTTATGCATGTTTTATGTGATACATTTATGTTATGGTTCTTGGGCATTGTTATGAAACTGGGTGGTTCCGTGATAAACTAAGGGCGGGTGAGCCCGATATAGCTCTCCAATGCATTGGGTAACGCGAAGGAGTGAAACGTTAAGGTTTCTCCGAAGAGATTTAGGGAATATACTGTGATGGGTATTCCAAACGTAACCAAGAGGGTTACTCCCTACGTAAGAATGTTATGAATGCCTCAAGTTACCTTTATGTCTTATGTTTTCTATTATTTAGTCATGATTTGATATGCCTATGTTTTATGGGTAAAGTGTGATTTCATTCTAATGTATATATGAACTCGTGTTTCCTTTCCATATTTTTATAACTCTTACTGAGCTTTTTATGCTCATCCCAAGTTTTTGAAATGTTTTTCACAGGTCAAGGGAAAGGTACATGATGTGATGATAGTGTCAAGGATGTGTCAAGAAAGAATCCGTGTTATATTTTAAATATGTTTCCGTTGATGGGAAGAATGAATACTGTATTTTATGTAACCACTTTGTTTAAATGTGGAATGTAATGCAAGTTTCATGATCTAATTCTCTAAAACTCTAAACCTGAAAAGATCCTCAATGTGTAATCTTGTAATAACTCAAGATTAAGTAAGGTTTAAGGCTGGGGCCTTATAGGATCCATTAATAAATCTTGTGTTTTATACCAATTATGTAATATAACTATCGTCTTGTGGTTTCTACAGTCTAGGATATTACAGTGGTACCAAATAAATTATAGAATGAACTATAAGAACTAAATTTAGGGGAGCCATGTTAGATAGAATAATTACTTTTAGAAGCCCTTAGGATTTCTAGATAACACTCTATAAAAATAATACGAATTTTATTTCATGATTCATTTTTAAGATATGAATAAGTATATTCCATTTTTAGAGATTATGACTAGAAGAAATATACTATTATCTCTGAAGGGGGCATACAATCCTATATTTTTTAAAGAGAGACATCATTTCTTGAGTACCATCTTAAATTGAACCCAATATATATCCTTAATGAAATTATTATAATATTAGAAGATAAATCATGATCTATGGATAGGAAATATATCCTAATAATAAAGGATGAAACCATGGTACACAAATTTATTGATGTTTTTCCAAATGAATTTCATGGACATCCACCATAACATGAAGGTTTGTTCTCAATTGAACTCATTTATGAAGAAATATATATATATCTAAAACTCCCTATAAAATGGTACTAGTATAGTAGGTTGAGTTAAAGAAATATATGCATGAGTTGTCTGATAATGGATTTATATTCCCTAGTATTTCACCATAGAGAACCTCTGTTTTATTCTTGGAAAAGTAGGATGGGTTAATGAGGGTGTGCATCAATTATAAGGAGATCGGTTCCATTACTATAAAGAATAAGTATGTTTTAACACTCATTGATTAATTATTTGGTCAAATTTAATTAGACCAATATTTTCTAAAGATAAATATTTTCATTAGTAATTATTAGCCCATGTTAAAGAAGGATTATATATTTATGATGATATTTTGAATAAGGTACAAACATTATGAGTTTATATTAATATATTTTGGTTGAATAATGAACCTTATATCATATTGGATATGATATATAGAGTATTCGAGGAGCATGATGATAAATTTTTGGTTGTACTAATTGACGATATCTTGATATAATCTAAGTGATATAAAGATCATGAGAGTTATTTTGAAATAATTATAGAGACCATAAAAAAGTAATTATATGGGAAATATAGTATATTGAAACACTAACATGAGTATCCTGGAGTCTATGCCCAATTTAACACATTGGAATTAGATACAAGTATTTAGATCCAGAATGATTAAATAGTTTAGTAGTATTGGTAAACTATATACATACATAATTCCTATTTGAACACACAAATTACAACATTTGTTTTTAATAATATCATTATTCCATCAATAATATTCTTGCATATATTTTTTAGTTACTTTATGGATTCAAGGGAAAGAAAAAAAAAATAATTGTGCTCTCAAATTCTCAATAAGGGTTATGTAAAGTGGAAGCTATCATGAATCAATGATCATAATCAACATGGTAGAAGAAATGACTGATCACAGATTACGTTTTAGAAATTCGACTAGCATAATCAATATGGAATGGTAAATTACTAAAATACCTGAAATTTAATTGATAATAAGAATATAATAACCATATAAGGAATAATCAACATGAAAATGTAAATAACTAAAAACTCATGATATTTAATTAATAAATAGAGAAAAAATGAATCCATGGATAATATATTAGGGAAAATATCATGGACAATAACAACTGAATTCTTAATGAATTAGATTTCTAATTATTTTATGTCATGTTTCATAGGAACATGATACCTCTACTATCAAGATCTATCATCAAGATAGTTTAAAAATAATGGGTAGAAACCCATTTAACTAAGGCTAGCCAACTAATTCATCCCATGAGACTACCAATACATCAAGGGGATATCTGTAACTAGGCACCAACCATTTCATTCATTTAAAAATAATTCATCATATACTGAATAATAAATTTAATTCCCAATCAATTTTTCTTATCATCAAATATCCATATGGAGTAAAGAAGATAGATTTATCAATATTTTCCTAAATAGATAAATGAATTTCAATTTTGAATACTTTATGTATAAATGAAATATGATTTAAGAAATAGACATATCCATGATATATAATATGAATATTTTAGTGAAATTTATATCAAATGATAATAGGAAGGTAAACATTTCAATGGAATGTTATTAACTGCACAAATGAATCAATAAAGTGAATATTAATATTATATTTGATCATAATATTTATGAAACTTCTAGAGGGAGAATAAGGATGTTATAGATAAAATATATCTGTAATGTATTATATGTAAAATAAAGGGGATTTTCATAGAAGAATATAATTAACATAAAATATATTTATGAACATTCTGGATGAAAGTATACTTTTCCTTTTTAAAATCAGTGTTTAAGAAATAAAACATTTTTGTAATCATTTTCATGGAAAATTTCTTTTAGGGAAATAATGAATCTATAGAATATTAAGTAAAAAATATTCTTTATAAGATCATTTTTAACCCGAAATAGATGCTTAAATGAAATTATGGTCCTGAATTCAGGTACCTCCATACATGTCGTAGATGTAGAAAAAAATCCCCTTTTCACTATAAAAATGTTAGAAAAGTGTTGTGGTTGAAAAAAGACAAGAAGATTACATTCAAAAAAATTTCTAAAAAAAATGTATAAAAATAACATTAATAATTCATTTTTAAAAGTTAAAAAAACATAAAAATATTTTTATAGAATGTTGATTTGGAATAAAATATATTTCCTACAGAAGAGATAAATGAGTTCAAATTTTCTTTAAAACTCTTTCTCAATTAATTTAGGTACCAATGGAAAAACAATTGTACTATTAATTGAAAATATAATGAGTAAACATATTAGAATAAAATTAATTGTATTAATTTGAATTGTTCAAATAATTTCCTTCAACTAAAATTCACGAATAAACAATCTCGTTTATAATTAGATTCTGAAATAAATTATTACAATGATCAAAAAATTGATGTGAGAATTAATAAATGAATAAATATTGTGTATTAAATGTAAATCCACATAAAAAATTTTAAATAAAAAATATTATAATAAAAAGACATCATGAAAATTATCTTATAATATCAATGACAATAAAGAAGTTATATAACCCAATGAAATGAATTTGAGTTATGAAATTCTTTATCATAAGGTAATTTTCAAGTTAAATACCCTTGAACAAAATAATTCAAATTAAAACTAAAAATTACAAGAATTATTAATGAATAATAGTATAACATGTAAAATTGGATGTATATAGACCATATAAAATAAATTATGTTCATAAAAATTCAATATTAATCAATGAAATGAAATTGAGACGAAATCCCTTACATCAAGATTCCTTTTGGGTGAACGTTATTTAACCTCATTTATAGAGGTTTTAAACATGTTATTGAATTATTAAAGAACCATATTAATATTTATAATTTCATATATGATCATTTTATTACATATTATTACCCATTCATCAATAATAATTCTTTATTTTGGTTTTTTCAGGTGCTAATTGACTTATTTTTTCTCATCCGTGTTTTGTCATGAAAGATCCAATTCTTGTGAATATTATATAGTTCCATCATCTCTAGAATAATAATCATGAAATAATTATTATATTTATTAATAAATTATACTTTAAAAACAAATAATTAATTTTTTTTGATAAATGAAGTTTGTTACGATCATGGAGACAGTAGACGGTAAACATGTATGAGTAATGTTTCCATTTTACAATGACCATTATGGAAAATAGGTAAGTAAGATTTATTAATTATAGAAATATAATTAATTTATTATTATAATATTCTTACTTTAAATATACTTATATATATATCCATGTGGTGTGGCGATGAAAATAGAGTCACGTCGCTTTGGGAAGGCGATAGTCTACATGTATATGAATTATGTTTTTATCTTTTAGTGAGTGAAAAGAAATTAAAGAAAATGATATATATATATATATATATATTATATTTTAATAATGTTAAATATTTTTTTAATATCATAAATATGTCATTTATAACAAAAATATTAATTAAATTTATTATTATTACATTCCATGTAAAGAGTTTGTGAAAGAAGAATAATATCGCTTCACGAGCTGGTAGTCCGCCGCTCACACGAGCAACGCTATCATATCCCTTAAGGAATGAAAATTAAGAAGATATATATTTGATATAATGACCCTATAGTTATAATTATGTTATAAATATCATATATATACTTTATATATATCATCATACCCAACCATTAAATTTTGTAATTGAAAAACGAATGACATTGGTTTGCAAGGCAGTAGTCCTCCGTACACACGAATAATGATTTCATAACCCATTTGATTGAAGTTGAAGGGGATATAGGTAATTAAATTAAATTTAGATCACCTAATTTTTTATAATACATTAATTTTATTATATCAGAATGGTTTGATAATAATTTTTGGATATAGAGAAAGAAATAAAAAAAGACGATTGTTTAAGAACATCGCCTCTTCTTCATGTATCATCCTAAGGATTTCCCCAAAATACTTCCAAGGTAGATTTATTACAAAAATAAGGTTTCTAGTATGAGGGGAGATAATTTATATGTTAATTGGTTAGGTATTATATTAATATAAAGGGTGTGAATGTGTGAAGAATAGAGGATAGGGGTGTCCTTTTATAAGTGAGGTGAGTGGAAAACTTGTATCTTTTAAAAGATACAATCACAACCACGTTTTTTCATTATAAAAGAATACAAAATAGGCCATTCTCAAACCTAGAAGAGATAGTGTGGAAATAGTTCTGGAAAATAGGCGTTGTAAAAATATTTTGGTTCATTTAAACCCTTATATTTTTAGTTCTACCCATGATAAATCCATTTTCACCTTAACAACGATAATTAATTTTTTTACTTTATTCACTATTCATTTAGGTAAAATATTAAGTTGACCTTATTAGATAATATAAATTAGGATAATTAAAAAATAATAATTCATTTAAAAAAAATTATTTTCACATAAGTGGAAAATTTTAATTTAAAATGAATCTCATAGAAATGATGAGAAAGCGAGGTTTCAAAGAGAAAACGTTCAAAAGTTTAGATTTTTTATGTCAAAGTATAATATTAAAATGATTCCAATGAAATAAATTGTAGTAATAGATATAAAATTGAACTAATTTTAATTTAAATTAAATTCAAAATATAATTTAACTTCATAAATAATTTAAACTATTCACATTTCATTGAAAAATTAAATATTTCCTAAAAATATTAAAGATTTTTTGTAAGATCATTTTTATATGATTATTTCAAAAATGATTTTTAATTTTTAATTTCTTTATAAAATTGGTAAAAATCAATTATAAATTATCCGTGCAAAGTGAGACTAATCCATCTTTTAGAAAAAAATACAATTTTTTCAGATTTTTTTAGTTTAAATTATTATTATTTTATTTGTAATAAATAGATAAGAATATTTTTAATAATTTAGTAAGTACTTATTCATATCCTACATATTTTTAAATAGGTTATAATAGTATATTATATTATAGTTCACATTAACTCGGTGTTGCGTGTTTCACAAGCTATCGAAGAGATTAAAGTTAAAGACTTATATTTCATGGGATGTTTAAGCTTAGTGTTACGTGTCATGAACTTTACTAAATAAAATTATTTTACTTTAGAATTTTTGGGTGTATGAGTATCCCCACCTTAAATAAATTTTATCCAAACAATTTAAACTTGATCTTTGAAATAAAGGATTTAGAATTTGAAAATAAAATTATTGAAAAAACCACATCATAAAAGGGTTAATAAAATAACCTCTTAATAAGACAAAATTGTAAATAAAAACGTCATATAGAATAACACCTAACTAGGTTTCTATGTAGGTGAAAATTGGTGGTATGTTAATATGTGGACATTGTTTCGGCTTCTGAGGTTGCATGTTTATGGGTTTGGGAAAAATACAAAAAATGGTGTAACGAGTGATGAGCATTCATAAATTATTATTGAGACTCTCCCATAGCCATCTTTTTTCGACTAGATCTACATCGTTATCCGTTAATAGAGGATTGGATTCACCCTACAGGGACAAGGTAGTTTATCCCTTCGACATTATGAAGGTGGTGCCACAGTCAAATAGTGGCAGTGGGAGATAACATGGGGTTAAGTATTTGTGAAATCAGTCCTCTCAGGATATAAATTCCTTTGATGGTCTCCAGTGGGTTTTTTCATGGATCTAAAAACACCCAATGAACCTAGTATCCATGATTTAGGGACCTTCTTTCCAAAGACAAGTGCTCATTGGATGGAGATTTGGAAAAAACAACTTAAGGACTCCATTGGTTGAGAGGATGGGTGGTCAGGATCATCTCACCCTTTTAGGGGGAATTATTACCTATTCCGGGACTCCCTTATAGAATTAAGTCATGTTTATAGGTTAGTGAATCCTTGGTTCATTCTCAAAGAGTGTATCCACAGGCTACCCTTGGTTTGCAGGATAGGCATAGCCGTACATGAATTTGATTCTATAGAGGAAATGGTGACTTAAGGCATTTAAAAAGGCGCTCTATATTTTTTATCCTATAGGGGGGATTGCAGATGGATTGATGTTGGAATCAGACCCATAATATGGGCTTCCAACAAATCCTCAGGAGAGGATTCAAAGCCTACATAGTTTAGGAAACATGGATATTATGCATGGATTTTTCCCATTTGAGGGGACATGATTGGGTAAACCCTTTTGGATGGGCACCCATTTGAGATCGGGCCTTTATGAAGGAGTCCTACATATCCTAGTTTGACAAAAAATTGGAGTTCTCATAGTTCAAGATGGGTTGGTTTTGTGGAAGTTGTGACCATCACAAATATATAAGCCCATGTGAGTCATACTCGGTGTGAGAAACAAGAGGATGTGAGAGATCCAACCGAACACACACATCTTCCCCCACTAATGGGAGATGGTGGGCCTATGACGGAAGAAGTCGATGCGACGGTGGGTGAGGGTGCATAGTAATGAACCCTTTAATTTTGGATGAAATTGAGGGTCATGTGGCTCATAACTCAGAAGGTTAGGGACTTACCTTAGTGGGAGTGCCCCAGAACACATTCTGGGAAAGGAGAGGGATGTCGCCTCTCACCAAAAGGAGGAATAAATTTGATTCCTTGGACTGATCACCATTCCTCATTGAATAGAAACGCAAGTGATCACCCTTAATCCCTAGAATGGGGATGTTCACGTCAGTATCCCAAGGTCAGAATCCGATTTACCATGGGAATGTAGAGTTACAAACATCCTTGGAATCTGAACCGTAGTGGGGAGAGCCATTTTGACTCTTCTTAGCATGGGTATGTAGACTCAAAGGGGTGCGTTGATGCACCCGATGATCTAATCATATGAGTCCAATGGATTCAGAGGAGACTTTGGACTGATTCTAAGGTACTGGTTCACAGAGGGCTATAGAGGACTAAATGGTAATAGAGGGGTGAGATTGGAGATAGAGGGAAGGACAACTGAATACACCCTATTCTGCGTACTGTTTTCTCATGCGGGATATGGGGAGCTCTGCATACCATAGTGGTATGCAGGTAGAGGGTTCGTCCGTGTACTAAAGTAGTATGTGGTATTGGGCATGGACCACCACGTGCCATTGTGGTACGCAATATTGGATAGGGTTCTCCATGCTGATTTGGGTTCCATCCGTATGCTGATACAATATGTGGTGTGGGGTTGAATCTGTATGGAAATACACTATGAAGAACACCATATTGAAGGAGGGTCCTGGAACCTATCATTCATGAGGAGTTCATCCACGAGAAATGTGTGGTTCTCGATAACACCAATTATGTTTGTGGTTTTACCCTTATTATTAAGTTCATTTTTCTGGTTTACAACTGGTTATACCTACGGTAGCATGGTTCTTGATTTGAACTTCATCGATTATTTTAAACAAAATTTGGAATCTGCTACAAATTTTTTCTTCCAACCTCTTGGGTATCCTCAATGACTTCTTCTTCCGTCCTCTTTCAATTCCTTCTGTTCTTCTTTTATAGAGAATTGGGGATAACATATTTATGAGTATGAAAACCCATTTGTGGAAGACCATAATGTGACATCTCAATCCACAGAAGACTCGGTCAATCCTGGTTTGCGGAGGCTGTGGTTCGTGATTCATGGTTCCCAGAATCCTATCGATTTGCTTCATCCATGAATTGCTGAGTTCGTGAGATGGTATGTGAATGGATTTCTTACACTTGATTCTACTAATGATGTGGTTTGAGGGTTCTTGGGTTCACTGCCCATCGCTCCACAGGCCAATGCCTCACGAGTCCTTCCACGTAATGGCAGTTTTTAGTTCATGAATTCTGAGAACCCTTCCCGGTGATGTTACACGGGTCACTTAAAACTCTTTGAGAAATTAATTTTTTTCAAATTTCTTCTGAATTTTGAAGCTCAATTAGCATCCATTCACTTTAAGATAATTTTAGTAAATATTTCTTCCATATTCAAAGTGATTGTGGGATTATTTTCTTCACTTTGAAATGTTTTCAGGACCTTAAAAATTCCCCCCATCTGAATGGGGTCCGTTTTAAATGTAGAGGAGACTATTCCAATGTAGAAGTAGTCTTGAACTGAAGTGGTTTGTGGTAGAAGAAATAATTATGGTATGATGGGACCAAACCTAAATATATGGTCCTAGGTCATTTGTCTTTTACCATTTCTCATGGAGAAATGTGATCTCGACTATCCCTTAGCTTTATCTACATCCATATACCATTCCTTTTGGGAAATTCATATTCTTGAACCCCTTTGTACGTGATGCAAAATAAAATCTTCACAATAGATTCTACCCATGAAACACATTTTGGGTTTCACAAAAAACATCGTGGAATTTAAAACTAAAATACGGACCTCCATGTAGGATAATGATATGTAGTTTGTGCATCCCTCACACCGAACATAAACCAGAGAACTAGATATTAAGCTTTAATAATCCAAACATAAACTTTTAAACTAAAACCTTGAATATCAGCATAGAGAGGCCTAGTTTTCTGATTTCTTATTTTCGTGAACCCTTATGTTTTTTATCCGATGATCTATGGGCAAGTGCGTCATGGGTCTCCTGCACACTTTGGTTTTATGCTGTATAATGTATCCTCATACCACAGTAGTATGTGGGGATTCCTTCTGCATATTATGCAGTATGAGGGTAATGAATGCCACATACCATTTGTGGGAGCAATATGTGGAGCCCCATAAAAACACTCTTTGAAGTCCTTTGGCCATTTTTTTCCTTTATCCAACAATCTTTTCATTGGATTGATTTTTTTGTGCTTTTGGATATTTTTGTGAAGGCTGCAATGGATCTTTCACATTCTTTGAAGAAATAGACCAAGATGAGGGAAACCATGGTTGAGGATAGTGAGGACCATATTCGATACTACATTGCTCCCAATGAAATATTATAAAAATATCTTCTTACGCAAGAGATCCTATATTACCAACTATCTGTGCAATTGATACTTTATGGATTTGGTCTTCCTGATAACATCAAGTTTCCATTGGATGACCCTAATACTTCTTTCATTCTCCTAGATGAACCATAAGGTCATGATCGGGAAAAATTTTCCCCGATAGAAGAATTCATATCTACTCTGATTCAGGAGAATGTGTTCATATTATAAGTCCTTTTGTAGACTCAGGGTGATCACATATGTCACAAAACTACCTGGTGTCTAGTTGCTTAGGAGTACCCGTCAATTATCAAACTTTCCCGAGATTACCCTAACGGTGGGTGGGGAACCAAATGGGACCTGCAAGATGGAGGATTCTTCTTTGATGAATGGGCCTGGGCATTTTGGGTACACAAAACCTATTTAGATTCCTCCAACCAGTTGGAGGTAGTGAACTTATGTTAGGCATCCTCAGTTTCTCAGTTCACAACTTTCCCCCCAAGAAAAATCCTTCCTGAGCTGTTGAACTGTTGGGTTTGAAGTACCAAAAACTTCTATATTTCACATTGGGAGGTGGTAATCTTCTTATGGGACATCCAAAATCTTGGTGGGATCCTCATTCTTAGAGATATGTTTGATGAGTTTCTTCTAGAAACTACTACTTGGGATGATACCGACCATGTGTCCCCATTGACAAGGATCCTACTAGTCATGGAAGAGGTATTACTTGATCACCCCCTCTTGGTTCACTCTCTTATCCCATTTGGGGCTTGTATGGGGTCATTTATGAAGGTGAATGGGTGTAGGAAAAGAGCTCTCTATAGTCAAAATCATCCATACTATCACTCTTAACATATTACAGAGTTATATTGTGCTACCCTCGAAGCAGGACAATATACTTCCTAGGGATATGAGCTTCAAATGGATGTTCCACCTGTGATTATATTATAATGATTATTTTCCATGTTTTTATGTAGATGGATATTCCCATCCCATGATGTATATACTGGGGTCAGGTCTTTCACTCTGATGACGAAGGTTGTGCTGGTAGAGGGTCGACTAATTAATCTGGCCATTCCTACTCTTTCCTGACTTTACAAGTTGTTGTGGAAGATACAAGAAGGTAAACCTACACATTATCTCAGTGGACCATTTCAATTATTTTATTGGTGGATAGAAGAACACTTCCCTTATTATGAATATCGACACACTATGAGGGTTTCTCTCTCTGACTTTCAACATTCCGTTCTCAACATTTCCATTGTTCATCCATAACTTTAAGCATTAGTGATACAGTAAGGGTGATGAATGATGCTTCCTGCTTCTCATTTGCACCAAACCCTACCCCTCATGGGTTATTAAAGGGTGATAAGGGAGGTTCTTCAAGGGATCACTCATACATTATCATGCCTCAGGACAAGATGCTCACTGCTTGCCTGGATCGAGTGACCATTTGCGAGACATACCTCCCTTGCCGGTTTGCCAGGCAATCTGGGTGGCTTCAAAAAATTGCGCTTATTCATTCCATTCAGTTAAGGGGTGAATTTTATACCATAATTATCCACTATTTATGGATTATGATGATGTGGGAAGGTGACACAATGATGGTTATCAACCCCAATACATCGTGACCCACTCTTTTATCACTAGAATATGCCCAACTGTGGGTGGGCTGTTACCCTAAGAGAGTGCTATGAAGACTAGTTTGATGGATATAGAAGCCTATAACCATCCTTCACACAATATTTAACCCAACAAACAATCCATATATTACTTCTCCTATGAGGAGTGTGATTGCTACATCTTCTATTCCTGTATCTACAACAGCCATGATGGCGAAACCATCTGTTCTTGACCCTGTGGTGAGAAGACACTCGATCCGCTGTCAGATGTGTCTGGAAGGGGCTTCATCAGTTCATTCTATCTCAGTGAGGAGTGATTACGAGTACTCCTATCATATGGATACTTCCCATGACCCTAATGATGATGGCCCCAGTAGAGTGTCACTAGATACCCTGGAAGTCACAGCTAGTCCTACGCATCCAACTCTAATTGTCGAACTGATGGTAAGGAGAGACCCCCCATCTTGGGTAACCTATCTTAGGTCCCTTACTACTCCTGTAATGAAACTAACTGCCTATATACCTATTTCATTGGGGGAGGACCAAGGCCTTGGTGGTGCGGTGAGGCATCAGGCAGTGCGAAAAAAGACATGGTGTCAGTTATGTGCCCTTTCTGCGGAAACACCTCTAGCTATCTTTAATGAAAATACTAAAAACTTTAGATGGGTATATAATGAGTTGGGTACTAGTGTATTTGATTATAAGAATCTATAACTTCTTATCTACCAGATTTTCATAGCGTGGGAATACCTCTCTTATTGTGAGGATAAACATTCTAAGTTCAATTATTCACATCATCAGGTAACGACCTTACACGATGTTTTGGAGGAACTCGATCACCTAATGGCTGAAGAGGCGAAGGCTCATGATTTTGTGATTTCCAAAAAGGAATATCTATGTGAATGCGAGGCCTACATGGCAAGGTTGAAGTCTCAATAAGACTCTTTGGGTTCCAATTATGATGCTATCTTGGAGAAAGGGAGGGACCTCAAAGTCATTATGGAACGCATGTTCCTGATGGTCAAGGTTGAAGAGAATAAGAGATATTATTTAGAAAAAACTCTTGATGGCCAATGGTAGTCACTTTACATTTTTTCTAGAAAGGGAGAGATGATACTTTTTGTAACATTACCCAAATCCTGATGTGTACTCATTTTCTTCTGACACTATAGAGAGACTCTAAACTAGAGATGTTCATCCATTTTTTTGAACTCAATGAAACTAAGTTGCCTCCCAATATTTCTTCCTTTCCTTTTATTGTAATTAAAATTAATCATGGTCAATCATATAAACATCATTTTGATTAGGTATTAATTTTAAACCGTGATTCAAAACCAATAACCTGAAATAATTGAATTGGGATATAAATTTTGAATGATTCACAAGACTTATCGATCATAGTTCTACTGTTGATGGGGTTTCATAGAAAAACTCCTAAAATTTTGTGTCTTTTTCATTATCACCCTAATTTTTTCCAAATTCTGTTTGATACAGGCTTAGCGAGTATAACTAGTCTTTTTCTCAGGCCTCCCTTTGTGGGTTTTCAACCTAACAAGCTTTGTGAGATTTCAAAAATGTTTGAGGCTTGGGAGACAATTTATGCATAAGGAGGTAGGATAAGACTCTACTAAGGATGAATTTTCCATTGATTTATGGATGTCTTGTAGGAAACATATGCAGAGCCACCATGTCTTGCTGTTCATAGTCAAACACAGGTTTCCAAAGGACACTGGCCTTCCATCTCTGATGGCCTTGGAGGATTTACAAAACATGGAATTCTTTTTGGGGTTTGGGGGCCATAGTTGGTGGCCTGTATGAGGGATGATGTTCAAAATTATTAGGGTAATTCTTATATTATTTGGATGGGAAACCACTCCCACATGATTCATACTTGAGTAAGGGAGAGGTGGTGAATGGTTAGTTAAATTACAAATCTTTTTCATATCTGGGTATTTGAAAAGGGGAGGATATGTAAGCCGTTATCTGAAGGGGTTCCCCAAATCCAAGGTGTGAGATAGGACATAAATGTCATAAGAGCATACAGAAACTAAAAAGGACTCTCTTTAGGACAATTTTTCCTTTGATTTATGTCCATCTTGTAGGAATCATATGTAGAGTCACTATGACATGATGTGCATAGTCAAACAAAGGTTTCCGTAGGACACTGGCCTTCTATCTCTGATAGAAATGAAGTATCATGGATATTGGTACCTTTCTAGAACTAACATATGACCTTTAAAAAGGGGTGAACCTAATCATAAATGGGGGATTTCTTTTGTATGAATATTTCTAGGAAACCCAAAGATATATGGGGGAATTTTTGTTTCATACACGGATCAAATTCACACATATAGATAAGGTGTCTTTATTTTACATAATCCTCTAGAGAGACCAGAGGTGAATCGGGATAGAATGTTTTTATGTGTCTAAAATTTGGGTAGGAAATAGAATATAAACAATTAATTTGATCAATCTTGAATCATGAGGGATGTTACGAGTCTTGGGAGCCATCAGGCTTACTAAGATATTAGAGGGATCTCCTGGGGACAATTTTTTCTTTTATTGATGGTCATCTTGTAAAAATAATATGTAGAGCCACTGGGGCATGATGTGTATTGTCAAAAAAAGGTATCTGCATGACATTGGCCTACCATCTCTGATGGGAATGTAAGATTATAGTGAATCAAGATTACTCAAAGCACAGAGTTTGAGGTATGGAATGAGTGTATCTAGATACATTAGAAACATTCAGGATTCAATTAACTCATTAGATTAGGTATCCCAACATAGATATGACTCATATGTTGGGAGAGGCATTCATCCCATATTTGGAGTACCCTATAGTTTAACATCATATGGCCAGGACGCAGGGTTCTTTATGGGAAAGGGAACCGTAATATGCCTTTTAGGGTCATGCTGCTAGAACCAAAACTCCTGGACTGATTTTCCATGATGTCATGGTGGATCCCCCATAGAGGTCCCTAAGCTCACATGAGCTATGCTTGGTCTGAGAAACAAGGGGTTACGAGGATTCCAGATCACTACTTAAGAATAGAAAAATAAATTTTAGAGAGCATTTTATGCTTAATCAATGTTATGTAGTTTAACATCATGCCATCGGGACACTTTTTTCCTTACAGTTTAGCATCGTGTGGTGATGATGTCATGTTGTGCAGTTTAAAGTCATGGAACGAGGACATTATACTGTACAGTTTAGAGTCATTCAATGAGGAAATTTCTTCTATCACAAAGACCACAAATATCTTTGATCTAATTGTGGTCGGGATATTTTATAATTCCTTAGACATGAGTGATTATAGAAGGTGTAAACCATTTTCCTAGGGGGAAACATGGATTAAGAGGAATGACATGGGGCTTTGAATCCATTGGGCATTCCGATATAGGAGAGAACACTCCTGAGGATGATTTTTCCTTTGGTTTATGGTCATTTTGTAGGCGACATAGGCAAAGATACCAGGGCATGATGTGCATAGTCAAACAAAGGTGTACACATGAAATTATCCTTCCATCTATGATGAACATGAACATTTATGGAGACCCATTCTTTCTCAAAGTATGGAGTTTAAAAAATAAGAAATATATGTCTGGGAATATATGAAATATCTAGACTGTAATCAGTAATGAAATACTGAAGCTTCCACACAGATCTGACTCATATGTGGGAGGGAAGAGTGATCTTTTGACTCCTTATGAGTGTCAGAATCCAATCTTGGAATTTCCACCATCTCATTAAAATTGTTGTGCAGGAAATTGAGGGCATGTTTGGGATCTCCTATTATTGAGAATCGATCTAAACATGACTCTTGAGGAACCTTGAAGTTTAATGTCTTGTCATTAGGAGTCTTCATAGATTCCCCTATACAAGTATGACTTATTCATGGAGGAAGGATAATTTTATTTTTTTATTGGTGGCTAGGCTAGGATGCCAAATATGAGCATCACTACATATCCTACAAGGTCAAGAATCAAGCCATACGTAGTTATGAATATTTTCAAAAAAAAATTTGGTCCATGTGTAGGGACACAATAGAGAATTTGTTTTTGTTTGTGACTGGGCCCAAATGTTAAATTTGTGCATCATTTCATATCTTTCAAGGGAAGGAATCAAGACATACGTAGTTCTGAATGTAACCTATACTGATCTGGCTCAAACATAGGAGTAGAGAAATTTTGTTTTCATTCGCTTTGGTTTCCAGGTCTATAATATTTCTCTATAGTTTGTTTACATAAGGTAATCCATACCACCGATCCTAATATCACGTGAGTTATACTCGATGTGAGAAACAAGGAGTGAAAATGATTTCCCTTGTAAACATGGGGAGATAGAGGATATGATAGAGGCATTTTTTTTGTGGGGGCTGGGCCAAGATACAGGGTCGAGGCGTCACTACGTATCCCACTGATGAATGCGAATCAATCATTATGTATTTCATTGAGGGATTGTACAGTTTTTCATCGGGTGATTAGAATGATTTATGTTATGTGGTTTAACATCTTATAGATAGGATGCTATGTTGTACTGTTTAGAGTCATTTAACAAGGAAATTAGCATCCCAGTTCAATGTCATGTTGCAACGACTAATACCATGCCATTTAACATCATGTGGTTTGGATGATGACTCATAGTTTAGGGTAATAAAGTTTGTACCATGGGATTCACTATTACATGAAGTACTTATATAAAAACATTTCATTGATGGGAGTCATGATGAGCTGTCCATCCATTGATATCAAGGAATATGCTCCATTGGAATAGACCCTATGTATGAAATATTGTCCCTCCCACTTTAGATCTAGATTTGGGGGATTCTTCCTGAGTATCATCAATATTCCGAGGAACAACACCATATATCCTTTGAGGAAAGACCGAAGGAGAACCTATTTGTTAAAGCCTCATTCGATCCGATTTTCGTAGACATCCAAATAGTGAAAAGTGTGCAAAATTTTCTCATCTATCTGATCCAACTCATCAAACCATCTATGGTATTTATGACCTAGGGATATTTGTTCACAAATTTTCACACAGAGTGATGAAGCTTGAATTTCAATAAGAAAGTCCACCTCTTCCTCACATACTAGTGAGTACAGGGTTTCCTGGGTGGTAGTGGAGGTCGTGGTTCGATAATCCCATAAATAATGAAGGATCTTGTCTGGAAATGGTTTCTTATTCCTATCTACCATCTTTTTGAGTATATTTGACAGAGTCTTGTTGAAAGCCTCTGTCTTCATATTTTCCACTACATGGTAGTGGGATGAACAACTGGCTTTGATTCCATATTGCTGGTATAACTTGTCCAACTCAGTAGAGTAGAAGTTAGCACCATTTATTGTCAGTATTTTTTGAGGGACACCGAATTTAGTAATGATGTTTTCCTTCTTTAATCTAATAATTATTTTTTCCTCGAACTTTTTATGGTGCATGGATTTAGACCTTTTGGAAAAGAAGTCATTTTCTGTGAGAATGAACTTGAATTGTATAGTTGTGGTGGGGGGATATGGTCCCACTACATCCATCCCCATATGGAAAATGTCCAAGAGTACTTAGTTGTGTAATGTAGCTCCTGGGGATGGTGAGTAATATTAGCATGAACATGGAAGGAATGAAACATCTTGGTGAATATGGAATAATCCTATATCATAGTGGGACAATAGTATCCAGGCTTTCAAATTTTATTGGAGAGATTGGTTTCCAATTGGCTCACTCCACAAGCTCTGGTGTACACTTATTTCATGACACTAGAGGTCTCTTCTCCATCGATGAACCTGTAAAGGACTCCATCAAGGCCTCTATTATGGAGAACCGTTTCTTGTATTATGCTATTTTACAAGAAAAATTTGACTTTATATCTTTGGATATGTTCTCTTCCATCCCTATTTAGTGGAAGTTCCCCCCTCTGGAAGTAATTTTCAATGGGAGTCATCCAGTCAGTGGTATGACCATAAGGCCTAGAAATGGGGAAAATCTCAAATATTTAATCTGTATTTTTCTTAAATAAATTTCAATACCACTTGATGGTGGTCAATTCAAATAACTACTTCATCCAGGTATGGATCAACAAGGGCTCTAGCGGAATTTTCCAATGCATCTCCTTAATCATTTTGCGACTGGGGGAGATAGGCCAACATTGGTTCTGATGGGAATTCTGCCATCAGTTCATGAATATGGTTCATCAATGGGCCAATACTTCTTTCTTGATGTCATAGTAACCATTTACCTACTTCATGACCAGCTATGAATCGACATTTATATTCAGGTGTTCGGCCCATGCATGAAGTTCAAGTTCAAGGCCTATAATAAGGGCATGGTATTCTACTTCGCTATTTGAGAATCCCTATGGAAGTAGGGAGGGGTAAGGAAAGATGGCCTTCCCGAGGGATATTAGTATAAATCCCAGCTGTACGTTTTTGCGATTGAGATCCTAAATCCTTTACCCTATCAAAATTCTGGAAGAACCATTGGAGTACGTTTCCCATGCCTGGGGGCCATCTAGGATAGAGAACACTTCTTCATTCGAAAGTTCAATATCTAATAGGGTTGTTTCATCCACGTGGTGCTCTTCCATGAAGTCTTCTAATGCCTAGACTTTGATGGTATTTTACGGCATGTACCATATGTCAAAATGTTGTAGGATGACTAGCCACCATGATTTGCATCTATTTAGCATGGGATGTTTTAGAATGTATTTGAGTGGGTTGTAACGGGAGACCAGATGGACGTCGTGGTGCTGAGAGTAATGCCTGCGTTTCTGATTTCTAGAGATTAAGGCTAGGAAATTATTTTTGATTCTTGAATATTTAGTATAATCATCGACCATTGTTCAAATGAAGTAATAGAGAATATTCTCACCTCCTATTTCAATCTTCTGTGTGAGGAAAGTTCTTAATGACCGTTTTGAGGTGGTTACGTACAAAATGAGTGGTCTCCACTCAATTAGAGACATCAGAACCAATGGTAATATGTGATATCTTTGGAGATTTTTGAACAAATCTTGGAAATCATTATCCCAATCATACTCAACCCCTTTCTTCATTAACATGTTGAAGGGAAAACATTTACCCAGAAGGTTGGATATAAAGTGCCGAATGTAGTGCAGGTGCCCATGGAGACCCCTCAATACAGTGATATTATGAGGTGGAGACATGTCAAGGTTGTATTTTGTCTTCTCAGGGATGAATTCATTGCTACAATGGCGTACGAAGAATACTTGGAATTTCCAAGAGGTAACACCAAAGGCACAGTTTAAGGGACTCATCTTTAAAATGTGTTTTCGCAGTTTATTGAAGAAAATTTTAAGATCTCTTATGTGGTTTGAGCATTGTCATGATTTAAACACTAGATCATTGACATACCACTTGATGAATTTTCCAAGGGCTTGAAGATGCAATGCATGGAATGATGATACATAGAGACTACATTTTTTATACTAAAGGGAATCACCCTATAATTGAACACTCTCTGAGGGGACATGAAAGCAGAAGCTTCGTCATCTCCATGGTCCATTTGGATCTGGTTGTATCCAGAATAGCCATCCATTAATGATAGGGCCTTATATCTGTAAGTTTCATTGATTAACAATTCTGTGACCAGGATCAGAAAATGATCTTTTTAGGTAGTGCTGATTTAGTTCCCTGATATAAATAAGACTCTAAACTCTCCATTCTTCTTTTTGATAAGGACTATGTTTGCAAACCAGATCAGATATTGGACTTCCAGATAAAGTTATCCTTGATTAGATTGTCAAATTCAGCCTCTATTTTGGTATCAGGCATCATGTGGGTCCTTTTGGATTTCTTCTTATAGCCACTATGGTCTTCCAGCAGACCTAGATGATGAATTTCCACCTTAGAATCAAGGCCTTTAATTTCTATATATTTTCAGGCAAACACATCTCGATTATTTTTTAAGAAGGTGGTATATGCCTCTTTCTCCTCAAAAGGCATGTGCATACTAATATGAGTGGGGTGCGGGTCATCTTCGGGGATGAGGTTTATCTCCCTAAGTTCATTGATTCTGGTAGATACCCCTTTCTAGAATGCGGTAGGGGCATCTTTGAGGTCTTCTTCATCTTATTCTTATTCATCATCATCTTCATCATCATCTACCTCTTCTGATGGAGAGAGGATTATCAAGATGAACTCTCTAATGTTGGGAGAGAAATCATCTTTTGCCTTAGTGAGTAAGGCTGGAATGGTTTGGGGTCATGAGGATTCAGGGCTTCCATGATGTTATAGGAGTCAACCCTCTCCTCATCTTCTTTGGACCAGGAAGCCATGATGGGAATCATACTGGCGATTGTCTCTATATCCGAGATTGAACTTATGAATTCAACTTGGTTGATGGTTAATACATACTCTTCCCTAAAAAGTTGGAAGGGATCAATAGGATCCACTTCCAATCCATTCGGGGTGGTTATCCAATCAACATTGTCAACTGAAGACCACTTCTCCTTCAGTTCATAGAACCCTGCATTTATGTAATGTGACACACAGGATTCAAACGAGGATTTATCACTGTGTAATGTACCATTTTTCCCATTAGTGAAATATTTGATACATTGATGGTATGATGATGGAATCACAGCATGCTAATGCAGCCAGGGCCTCCCTAATAGGACATTGAACACCAAAATTTTCAACACTACTAGAAACTTTGAATCAGACATGAGATCTCCAATCACAGTTTAAAGTTTGATTCATCCTAATGGATTCTTCTTGATTTTGTCATATCCTAGCAGATTCATGGTGAAGGGTGTTAGACGGTCCTCATCATAACCTGACTGAAAAAGTATTCCCAGTGGGAGGAGGTTGACTCCAGATCCATTGTTGATGAAAATTATTTGAACATCAATTCCATTTATCTTTTCAGACTCATATAAGGTTTTGATGTGACCTTGCATGATGATGTCTTCATCCTTGTCTCTAAAGGAGATGACAACATGGCATTCTTCAGGATCAGTCTCAATCTGATAGAATCCATACACTGTTACTTTGACCTTGAATTCCTGGGGACTTATTAATTCCTTGATAAGTGCCTCTCTATAGTCTATAGACATACTCAAGGCATCTAAGATTGATAGCTTCACTGGTACTGAGGCTAGCTATTTCAGAACATCATATTTCTGCTCTAAATTTTGGCACTTCCTTGATCGAGGATGCTATTTCATAGACACTTTAGGGAATTGAGATTTGAACATAGATGGCCTGGTAACTGTGAGAATAGATTGTTTCACTGTGTTACTTTTTGAGTTTGGGTGATAGGATATATATTCTTCCTCCGATAGATACTCCAAGATGACTGGGCTTAGATTTCATCTGTTGGGGGTGTAGGAACATTTCGATCCCAATGTGTTTGTCAGAGGGTCCTTGTTGGAGTTTCCTCAATGTTAATGGTTTGAGTTAAGGCGTGGTTGGGAATTTGACTCCTTACATGATTATGCCTTCCAAGAAACTGTTGGCCTTTGTATCCTCATCCTGGGGGAGCGGCTGGTTCAAGGAATACGTTAGGACTTTAAATATGGAAATGATGCTTGAAACAGTTTAATTCTCTCGATGCGTGTAGTTCATGAGGTCGATGACCATTGTCTTAATTAGTTTTGAACTGAACTGAAAGAGAAACTATCACCATTGGTCCTCCCAACCTATAATTGAGTTAGCTGAAAAGCTGGTATACCATAAGAAAGCTAAACCCTGCATGGTTCGCATGAATCACCTATGTTTTACTACTTCTTTCATCTCCAGAGTACCAATCATGGGAGCCCAGTAAGAGGCATAGTGCATTAGATTCAGTTATGGGTCTCCTAACCCATTGAACACTGGGAATACGGGGTTTCCAAAGTTTGAAGTGTTGGAACGTTAATCACCCAATCAGGGCAGGGTTTTCACTTGTGTAGTATCAGAACGCGCTGCCCTTCCATGGATTTTTGTAGAGCTATTAGTTTCTCAATGGTATTCAATATCCCTTGATACATATCATGCTGGACATGATCTTGGGTGGGAGCAGTAGGGGTCGACGCTGGACGTGCCTGTGCTACTAGAATTTGGGGTGGATACCTTACCCGGGGCCCCCTTATGTGGGGTCCCTTGAATATACTAAGGTTTATTTCCTAGTTGAGGGTAGTCTAGATGTCCCTCATTGGGAATATTTAAGTAGGTTGATGGTCCCATTTATTTTTTGGACGGGTATCCAAGATTGACTTTGTTTTCTGGGATGAGTTCTTGTGGTAGGGGAACCACTTCTAGGAACACCTTTTGACGTTCTGTAGGGGGAACACATCAGGAAAGATATCTTCCTCTATGCAGCTTGACATTAATTCACCTGAGCTATTTCATTTCTCCCCCCTTCTTGGTGAATCTATCCTCAAGAGTGAGGGACACATTCTCAGGGGGAGGAGGAGGTGGGTCATAGACGACCTGGGATTTATCCTTTTCCTTGTTGGGGTTTCACGAGGGAAGTAATGATGAATTAACTAAGGGGGTGACCAAATTTTGTATAGCTTTCTGTTTGTTGTTATTCACACCATTAGGCTCAGTGTGGGATGCATCCGAGAGGTAACCATCTTCCCTTCTGTCATCTCCCTTTGTTTAATTTCCTATGAGATCAGTGGGGTTTAATTTACTATGTTCACTGATGCATACTACATTGGGGGTGGTGTACCCAGTGCCGAATGGTAGAAAAGGATTATGCTCCCTTTGTTGGACTTCCTCCTTCCATTTGGCGGTATTCTTCAGGTTTCTTGGAAACATTTACCTGAAGGGATCCCTAATCTGACCTCGTAATGTGCCTTCATCTCAAAGGGTAAGAAGCACAAGATGGGGTGGAACTGGTGACCTCTATACTCATTGTTATTCCCAGATGGGAGAAGAAAAATGTTCGCTTTGTAGGAAATTGAGGTAAAAATTCCCCCAATCATGCGGGTTGGGGCTGTTCTCATGTTTCAGAAGCATCCACAACTATTTCCACCATTTTTATTTCACACAATCCCATTCAGGTGTGAGTTGAGTATGGCGCTAGACCCGTACAAGATTTATTGGCTTTTAAAGACAAGACAACTACTTGTTGGTTGGATTCCATTAGCTGGGAAGCCTGTTGATTGTTCTCAGTTCCATGGATTAGAGGTTTTTCGATGGCTTGATCTCATCAGACCTGATTCTATTAAGACTTACTTCAATCAAGTTTTTTTTAGTATTCCATATTTATTAGGCATAGATTTCATTATATTGCAGCCTTTGTGTAATGGCATTGCAAGATTTCATTTCCAATGAGGTCTGCTAGATGGGAAATGGGGTGAAGTGTAGATCTCCATGTTCTCCCCATCCCAAAATATGAACTCCAAATAGGGAATCACAACGAGGAAAAACAACTTCTGTCGGGCTTAGAGGAAAGCTAGTTCAAGGCTTTTCTTTTTTCCTTTATGATCATGGATGTCGTGAAAACTTGAGGGATTCCAGGTCAATTTGACAATGAATCTCTCCAAATATTTTTACATAGTCTGCATACCCTTCATAGGTCTAGAAATTAAGTTTGTGAAGAGAAGTCTAGATATTGAGGTGAATTTCATGCATACATTCCTCAGACAATTACCTTGGTATGTCTAAGTGAGAAGTGGTCATAGGTGAATACATCACTAATATATTTTCCTTAACTAGTTGTCTTATCACAAGAAACAAATATTGTAATTGTTCTTCTGGGTGCTCCTCTACTTGATATGCCTTGCTTTACTACTTCTTAATAAATTGGTTCCAAGAAGCCAAGCTGGTGGGAGCCATAATGATATGTGAACAATGCAGGGGTGGCTTAGAAGATGAGCATGGCCCTAGACCATCCTCTGGTTGAGAAATGATATCACTCATCATAGACAGAGTGTATGATATGTCAGACTCCATCTTTCTGAGTGCCTCATCATAGGAGGGCTTTCTCACATTTGTCTCGGTAAGGGGGATTCTTGCTAGTATGAATTCTGATTGTGGGGAGGACCTTCACGATCAGTGCTGAAATGGCGAGGGATACCATTATAACTCGATTCCTGACTATGGGGAGTGTCTCTATGACTTATACCCTTGGGAGGTCCTTCAGGGTGGGCTATGGAGAGGGGAGGACCTTCTTGATACTTGGCGTCACTGAGGGGAGGACCATCTTGATGAATTCTATGATGGCGAGGACAACTATCAAAACTTGTCATCTAGCTACAAGGAGAATTTCTGCATTATACATCATGGGGAGGGCCTTCAGGATGTACTGCAATGTGGGGAGGAGCTTCTTGTTTCTTGATGTTACTATGGGGATGACCTTCATAGAAACTTCCATTACAGGGAGGGCCTTTCGAATGTCTGTCATCATGGAGAGGACTACCATCATGACTCGAAATTCAACAACATGGAGAAGTATATTTTTAGCATATACCCTAGGGAAGACCATCATGGAGGATGATAGTAATAGGGGGACCTTCTTTTGGTTTGATTTGTAGGTCAAGGGGAGGGCTACCCAGAAATGAATTAGGAGATAGACTCTAATGATCAATCATTCATGGCCTACGGATTAAGCCCCCATGGGTGACATGGGGAGGACCTTCAGAGATGTTGGTAGCAACATTACAGGGAGTTCCTTTGCAAATACTACTGCCACTTCCAATATTTGGTAATAGACTAATAGGGTCTCAAGGATTTATTGATATATGTTCGAGGGCATCATGAACTCCAGCTTCCAGCAAATCAGGATCATGTATGTGATATTCATTTTATTATTTACTTTTGTGTAATTCATTTTTGGGTGCTCTCTTATAGGAAATTGAGGCCGTTTTCTGTTGGTAACAACCTTCATATATGGGCCCCCTGTCTTGTTTGGGTCTCGTGATGTCGCTGAGATATGCCAGTAGACATCTTGTGTTTTGGTAGGGATATATGCCTACCCTGGGGCAGCCACCATATTAGACCGACATCCCCTAATTAGAATAGGTATTTATTCCCAATCTGGTTGTTCGTGTATCGAGGGATATTGCCTTCGACCCTATTGGACCGGATCAGGGATGCATAATTGATTTAGAGTGACTAATCCATTTTGAAAGTAAGACAGTCCATTAGAGGAAACCAGGTCATGGTCCTGGTTAATTTTCTTTTCCTTCGATTCAATGATATCTTGGCTTGTTTGAGGATATGGTTTGGAATCGATGTGTGATCTTCCATTAGTGAAAGGATTTACTGAGATAAATCATCAGTTGGAATAGGTGTGAAGGCCCATTACGATGTCAGAGCAGGGGGTTGTGCCTACTACGGTCCTTTATAAGTTACCATTAGATACCGAAAGTTCTCCTGTGATGTGATAGAGGAATGAGTCTTCCATCGATTGTATTCTCCGAGTGCCACCATATTTAACTAGTGGGATTCATATTCCTGAGAGGGAATTTTCATCTGCTCACTTACAGCTATATTTGTCTCATTGGCTTTGTATGCATCTATTGGAATTTGAATATGCTCATATTTTATTACCTCCCTATTTGGATTGAAGGCTTGATACGTATCAACAGGTATATGTGCTTACCTGTAACTAGTTTCCATCCTATTGGAATGATGGGCTTGATATGAATCAATAAGTACTTGTGCCTTCCTGTAGCAAGATTCTGTCTTATTTGGATGACGGTGTTGATATACATTAGTATGTATTTGTGCCTACCTATAACTGGTTTCCATACTATTTGGACGATAGGCTTATTTTTCATTAGTAGATATCTACATCTATCTATAGTTTTCCACTCTCTTTTCATAGCGGGACCAGAAAGCACTAGTAGGAATGTGTACGTACTTGAATTATGCCACCCTATTTCTGTGGTGGGCTTGAGTTGAGGGGGTAGAGTTGTATGTATTCCCATTTAATTCCATGGTGTTTTTATGGTAGAGTTTCTCTTTAGGAACTAGGGTGATATTCTGTTTTGGATTACATATTTTCATCCCTCATTAGGTAGCCTGAGGGGCCCGGGTCTTCTAGACTTTAGAATGTTCCATCATCATAATATCCTCTTTAGAGTCAGGAGACTTGGTTTCCTGATGTTAGTGGACAAGCTCTATATCAAGGTTCTTGGAGTAGGACCCCTGTGTAGTTGAGATGAAGTCGTCAGCATCGACTTCATCTGCTTACCTAAGATAAGAGAGGTACTTGTGGTCACATTCTGGGGATTGGATCCAGAAATGGTTCGAGACGACCACCGGGGCCACCTTGTACTGGGGTGCTAGCCGCGACAGAGGAGTTGACTGGAGAGATTTTTTAAACTGGAGGGCTTGTCTCTCAGCCTCCACTATGGGGAGAGTACCATTTAGTTGGTAATCTTTGATCAACGTGTTGGATACCCATCTCTGAAGATGTTGGGTAGGCGAAGGGCTCCTGCTCTTCACTGGGTATCGGGCTGCCTAAATGATCACTAAGGCGCGTGTCTGCACTGGTTTTCGAGATTCAATTTTGATCGAAGGTTTTTCTATAGAAACATGATATATATATATGGAATGTACAGAGAAAAAAACACAATAAAAGTAGCATCTCTTTAACATATTCATGTTTGATTATTCATCATGGCCCCATTCCCCACTTTTTTGTGGGGTTAAGGTGATTGAGTGAGGTAAAACCGCCACCTTGGTTAGGGATTCAAGTTGGGATAACCATTTTTGTTTCAACCAATGAGGTGGCATGTTTACAAGTTCAGAGAAAAATACCAAAAATGATTTGACGAGTGACGAGAATTCATCTGTTAATATGGAGACTCTCCCATCGCCATATTTGTTTTGACCCAATCCACCCTGTTATCCTTTAAGGGCATATTAGATTGCCCCTGCGGGGAATGTGTAGTTTATCCCTTCAACATTACGAAGGAGGTTCCACAGTCAAATGGTCCCAGAAGGTGATTTTATGGGGTTATGTATTTGTGCAATCAGTTCTCTATGGATATAACTTCCTTAGATAGACTCAGTGGGTTTATTTGTGGAGCCAAAAACACCGAATGACCCTGTAATCCATGATTCATGGACTTACATTCCAAAGGCAGGAGATTATTGGATGATAATTTGGCCAACAACACTTAAAGACTCCATTGGCTGAGAGGATGGGAGGTCGAGATCATTACACCCTTTTGGGGGGAATTATTTCCTATTCTAAGACTCTCTTATAGATTTAAGTTGTTAGTCAGAGTAGAGTATTCAATAGGGGGTGAACTGAGTATCTATTAAAATTTCTGTTTGAAATGTTTTGTTAAAAGGTTCCCCAGTAAAAATAAATACAACCCCGTTAATTAGAGTAATACGATTATGAATTATTAACTATTTAAATAACTTCTTAGAAGATAGATTAATTATTTCTAATCTTAATATATATTAGTAATATAACTTTTTAATCTATTCTAATAAGGAAAAATAATTATAAAATCATTCCAGGATTAACTATCAAAGTAAATCTAGTGACTTTTGTATTATATAGTAAAACAAAGAAAACTAAATTTAATAAAACAGTAGATATAAAACAAGTGGTTTAGTCTCAAGATGAGACCTAATCCACTCCACTTAGTGATCACCTGCCGCCAAGAATTTTATATTAATAAACATGATCCACACCCTCGATTGGGGTAAACAAAAATGCACAAGACTGTCCGGGTCACATGACCTCTTCCACAGTTCTTCGTGGGTATAAACTACCAGGTCACACAGGGACCTCTTCCACACTTATCCATGGGAGTAAACAAGTGTAAAACGACATGAGAGGAAGGATATCTTGTATCCTTCAGTTTAGTGCAGGAGATAGTGTGTGATTTAATACAGACACACATAGTTATTGAAAACTAAAAACAATACACAATAGAGAAAGGATGATGAGATAAGGTTAGAACTGATCTAATTTTTATTCTATGAAGCTCTGCACTTCTAGGATGGATTAGATGTAAGAATGGGGTCCTCTTGTGAAAAAAAGAGTATTGAAAGTTTGGTGCTCTGGTCTTAGTTAGATCTGACTCGTGTTCTTCATGGAGTTTTTATTTCAAAGATGTTTTTGACTATAATATATGGTTTCTTATATTTTGGATTCACGAATGCTTTTTGTGTTCTTCAGATGTATCTTGTTGCATGTTTTGGTTCTTTTTGTAATAATTTTCACACTTCTACTACTCTACCACGTATGTGTTTCAGGGCCACACTTTTCTTTTTATTCTTGGAGTGCATGTGTTGGAGACAACAAGATACATGTACTCTACAACTTGTACCTCATACTGTCTGGTGACATTTCAGGAAATAAATATTAATTAGGCCAGTGCATTTAAAATACTCAAATATGACCATTAGAGATTAAATTGAAAATGGATAAATAGATTAAAAAATGGTGTCACAGTTTTTCTAGAAATGGTGTCACTTGGAAAAAGTATCTCCATGAAATAGTGTGTCCATAATGTAGTGTCTCCATGAGACAATGTCTCCATGAAACTGTGTCTCATTCTTCTCATTTGAGAGGTGCTATAATTATGGTGGCATAGTTGTGTAGAGATCAGAAACCAGTAGCTCATATGCGATGTTAAGATCACGGTGTCTAGTTACTGTGTCTGGTCACAGTGTCTGGGTCACAGTGTCTGGTCACAGTGTATGGTCATGGTGTCTAGTCATAGTTTCTAGTCACAATGTTTGGGTCATGGTGTTTGGGTCACTGTTTCTGGGTTATGTCGTCCGGGTCCTTTTCCAGAAAAATAGAAATGGCTGCAGACTTACGGTTTCTCAGTCTTAGCCAAATATCTGTCTATAGAATTGAGCAATAATATTCACACAATGAGTTAAACTTAATAATTAATAGAAGAAATCATTATAGACCAAAGATAAATATAGTTTACATTAAAAAACACAGAACTTAATATCTTGGATAGGTTTATTTAAAGCACAAATAAACCAACCATCTGTACACATGATTTGAGACAAATAAAACATGATTAAAAAGATTTAAATAATTTATGGGATTTGTGATCATTAAAACATGATTAACACTTGAGGAGTCTAACAATATACCCATTTTTGATGATCACAAATCATGTGATTGAGATATCTATTCTTAGTGGTTTTGTCTCTCCCTTAATTTACATTTAGAGTTCATGTCTCTCCCCTTTTGGGATTATCAAAAAGAGTACAAAAGTAAACAAGAGAATAGAAAAGAAGAGTACATCATGAATTAGACGGATAAATATGTGTCATTACAAATAGTAGAAAACAAAAATACAAAAATACCCCTATAAAAATAGTGTTCACTAGTATTCAACACATACTCTCTTCTATTTTCCCTTGGCAACAGCATCAGGAGAAGCCACATGAGAAGAGGTTGAAGTTGAAGAAGGAAGTGAACCAACTGACAAAGAAGGTAGAGTAAGTCCTTAAAAAATAGAAGGATCCAAGGTAGGTGTATTGGAATACCAAGGAAATTGTTGGTCAAGGATAATAGGTCTGATCTGACTCAGATCCTAAGAGACATACAATGAAGTAGAGGCAAAGGAAGTGGATGAGAAGTTATGCAAACCAGTTCTCAAGGGTGCTGCAGTAGGAGCCAAAATAGTAGTGATCTGCACATGAAGATAAAGCCTCAATAGCTTTATGATGTAAACAATAATATCACCACCATATTTTATTTCTTTCTCAAAGTCATATCTGTTCTCCATGAACTAGTCCAAAAAAAGAGTGAAATCCTTCAGCTATTGAACTTGAGTTTTGAATGCTTGAGTGACATGAGTGATTTTTAGATTCTTTACAAGGTAATTGAAATGGTTTGTCATATCATGTTTATAGAAAATCCTATTGAAGTAGAAATACACCTTCTTAGTAATTTCTTATTGAGAATAATTGGAAATTTTGGAATTAATTCTTTCCAAACCAAGAACTCTATCACTATTCTTGACAACCACAGATAGAGACTCTTTGTCAAAACCACATAGTACTGACTGGAGTTGTTCCTTAACTATATTTTTGAGGAAATAATTGTCAACAGAGGGATAAGATGAATTTCTAGAAGTACTAGAAGCTATAACAGCTGAAGTAAGGGACTTTAGTTGGTTTAGAACATTATTGAGACAAACTTTATACTCAATAGTATATTTGTTGAGACCAATAACAACTTCACGCATTTCATGAACTATTTGCATGTTTCCTTCAGCTGACTTTTCAGCTAAGGAGTATAGGTTAGGTTGAATTAGAGAGACAAATTCCTGTGGAATCTGACCACTAACATCTTCAACCGGATGAGCAACAGGTTTTGGTCATGATTTCGGCACTCTCTGCATATCTTCAGCCATAGATTTGAGAGACTTCACTTCATCACTTAGATTTGTTTTCTCAACTCTGACCTCTTGAATTCCATGATGCTTTTTTGGTTGAATCTCAATAGGGCAGCATCTCTTTCACTCAAGTTTGTCACATGAGCAAGTTGAGTGTTCATGATATTTTTAATTCCATCCAATAAGGTAGCTCCAAAGGATTTCAAATCATCCTTACTCACTAAGGTAGAAGTTTCTTCTGAAGGTTCATGAATAGATGCTGAGACATTCTTAGGTTCCATTGTCGATATAACATCAAGAGTAGATACTAGTTTCAATTGAAACATAGTAGACATATCTATACCTTTAACTGAGGTTTCCTGAGTATCATTTACATAAAAATATCTAGGGAATTTATACCATGTATCCATAGTTCTTGGATCAATTGGATTAGTCACATCAACACTTTCCAGATTGGGTTGCTCCTCCCCCTCAACAGGTGCATCTATCAGAGGACTAAGAGATTTATATCTTTGATCTATTTTCAAAATTTCATCCCCAAAAGTTTCACCGATTTATTTTCTAGAAAATTGATAGTCTTTATTCATTCATTATTTAGAAGATGAGATAATCTCATGAACATGTTGTTCCTCTAGGTGTTATTTTAAATAATCTTCTTTCTCAAAATAAATTTATTCTTATAAATGCTCTTCCAGAACATCCTTTTACCTTTCAATAAGAACAAATTATTCTTATAGACCAACAACTTATTCAGGAACAAGTATTTTATTCTCAGTTATGTCTTGGAGAACAGGTCCACTGTCTTCCTCATCCAGGATAGTTTCTTATATAGGTGAAAAAACCTCTTCTACTTCTTCCTCAACAGGATAGTCATCAATCTCATCTGGTTCCAAAATAGGATAAAAAATGTCATTTGGTCTTGAGGAATGCTCAACCGGGTTAAAAATTTCATAAAACCTATCATTATCCTCTACCCATGCATTTCTCCATGTATTCCAACTGATTTTTATTCTTTTTATAGTAACCTTTGAGATTGAAAATTCATAGTCTTGAACGACTTCTTCATATGGTCCAACAAACCCTTTATCATGAAGCATAGAAGAGATTAAACTTGAGTAGAATAGGGAGGTTTACTTTGAATTTGTCTTTATCAACTAACACATATAAATTATAACATACTTTTATAGTATAATATTGTGTCCTTTCTTTATAAGATGGTTCAAAAATACATCCTGATACTTGAGTGTAGAAAAATATCCCTTTCTTAGTCTAATCAGATTCTGAAAAAACGTAAACAATAGTCTGGTTTCATGATCTAGATCAGAAATAATACCTATTATCTTAGTTTTATTGCCAGTCAAGCTTCCCAAGGTTTCTTCTAAAACACATTTATCACTTGGAGTAGGGGGACATCTCTGGTAGAGCTCAAAAATTACATCATGAGGTATCCTTAGGTAGCTAGACCATAACTTCATAGAAAAGGTGAATCATTGTCCATCGATCTAGCTTCTCACAACAAAACCATCTTCTGTATCAAAAGCAAATTGAACGAACAGATAAAACTGAGCAACTAGCTTTGAGTAATTCGGTATTTCTTCTTTTGTGAACCAATCCATCCATCCTTTATTTTTAGTACTTTCAATACTAAATACTTCCTTGATAGCAGCACCTTGGGAAAGATTCCCTTTTTAGGTACCACTATTATGTTCACTATTTTCTAATTCAAAGGAACTTCTAGCGCTATATTCAGATTTATTTTCATATTTTTCATTGATTTTTTATTCTCAAGAGTTTATGAGGAAGGGTGTTTCATTTGGGGAATTCAACTAAGGTTCGAGAGAGCAATAAAGGTTGAAGGATGGGTTACGGTTTGAGAGAAAAGAGGTCAGGAAAAGAAGAGAGTGAAACTTCTTTCGTTTTTAACATTGAGGGATATCAGGCGTCACACATTCAAAAGCGTGGGAAATTAAAAGAATAAAATAATTATGTACAGTGATAAATGTAATCATATGAAAATAAAATGATAATGTGTCTTTACAGTGAGATGGTAATAGACATTCACAGTGATACCGTAAATGAATTTCTCAGTGAGATCATAATGAGCATTCATGGTGATACCTTAACAGGTTTTCATGGTGAAATATCTATTGTGTGACTTCTAAATGGTGCAACCATAATTTTTGAAATAGTACGTGCTATATCATAACTGAGAGATAGTAACTGTGAGACCATAAACATAAAACAACCAATTTTAAGATAGTACACTATATAACTGTAAGATTTAGATAGTAATCTTAAGACAGTGACTTGTGAAACCATAAATTGTGAAATAGTATGATGTGAAACAAAACACTTACTACATAATATTTTTCATTATCAATTCATGTATGATGTAATATATTCAGTCAAGAATTTAATGGATTTTTGAATATATCAGAAAGTTTATATTCATTTCCAATGAATTCCAAATTGATATAACCTTTTTGATAATGGTCTCTCAAAAAGTGATGTCTTACATCAATATGTTTTTTCCTAGAGTGTGAAATATGATTTTTTTATGTTTTTATTGGAACTTTTATTGTCAAAATTTATAGGTACATGCCTGAATTGATATCCATAATCTAGTAACATCCGTTTCATCCACAAAATTTGTGTACCAAAACTACCAGCAGCTATGTACTTAGCTTCGGAAGTAGATAATGAAACATAGTTTTGTTTATTACTACACCATGATACTAGAGACTTTCCTAAAAAGTGACATGTTCCAAAGGTGATTTTTCTATCTAAGTTACAACTACTTATGTCAGCATCATAATAACTAACTAACTCAAATTATTGTCTTATGGGATAGAACAATCCTAGATTGGGTGTATGCTTGAGGCATTTGAAAAAAAATTAACATCATTTAAATGAAATTCTATAGGGTTTTCTTGAAAGTAAGAACACATACATACACTAAACATAATTTCAGGTCAGCTAGCCGTTAAGTAGATTAATCTTACAATCATTCCTCTATATGTGGTTTGATCAACATATTTTCCATATTCATTAAGATCAAATAGAAAATTAGTACACATTGGAGTGTCACTAATTTTAGTGATATCCTAGAAAAAACGTTTTAGAAAATACCTAGTATATTTGTTTTTATTTTAAATAATACCATAATTATTTTGAAAGATTTTAAAGCCAATAAAAATAATAATTCAACCATTAAACTCATTTAATTTTTTTTCACCATTTTAGAAAATTTAATACATAAAGAATTTGTTGAAGATCCAAAGATAATATCATCTATGTAAATGTGAACTACTAAAAAATTATTTGATATTCATTTTATAAAAAGGGTAGGATCATCTATTTCTTTTGTAAAAACATTGGAAATAAGAAAAGCACTTAATCTATCATACCAAGCTCTTGAAGCTTTTTTTAATCCATATAATGCTTCTGATAATTTAAATTAATGATTTGGAAAATGAGGATTTGTAAAACTAGGGGGTTGATCAACAAAGACATCCTCATCTATATACCCACATAGGAATGAACTATTAACATCCATTTTATATAGTTTGAAATTCAGATGTTCAACATAAGAAAGAACAATACTAATGGCTTCAAGTCTAGATATTGGTGAAATGGTTTCCTCATATTCAATTACCTCTTCTTTACTATAGCCTTGTGCAACCAATCTAGCCTTATTTCTAACTATATTACTAGATTCATCTACATTATTTCTAAACACCCACTTAGTGCCTATTGTAAATGTGTATTTGGGTCTGTCAAAAAGTTTCAAAACATTTTACCTTTCAAAATGATTACATTATTCTTGCATAACCAGCACCCAAAATTCATCATTGATATCGTCATTAATGTTTTTAGGTTCAAGTTGTGACCAAAAGACTTGATGTTCAACCTTATTTCAAAGAGAAGCTATAGTTTGAGTTCCTTTACCTAAATCTCCTAAAACTACAATAAAAGGATGGTTCTTAAGAGTTCTAAAAGATCTAAAAAAAGGACTAGTGAAATCAGGTTCTTCAACAGGTTTGGGTTCATTATGACCTAAATCTGAAGAATTTCTAAGACTGGAAGTTTTCCCATATTACTTTACAGGATGGAAAGAGGATTTCGAATTGATGTTCAGATTTGACAAATCATCTTCCAAGTTCTCTAGATTCGTCTTAGTCTCATTTGGATATGTTTCATCAAATTTTACATTGACATATTCTTCCACACATTTAGTTATTTTATTAAACACTCTATAGGCTTTACTAGAGGTTGAATATACTAGAATTATTCCTTCATCACCCTTGGATTCAAATTTATCAAGACAATCCTTAGTATTAAGGATATAGACTTTGCAACCAAAAACATTGAAGTAGCTTACTCTAGGTTTTCTATTATTCTATTACTCATATAAAGTTCTATTAAGAATGGATATAATAAGAATTCTATTAATAATATAGAAAGTTGTATTTATAGCTTCATCCCAAAAATAAATAGGTAAGTCATATTAAATAAGCATGGTTCTAGTAATCTCTTGTAAGGTTCTATTTCTTCTTTCTACAAATCCATTATATTGAGGTGTTCTAGGGGTATAAAAATTATAACTATAGCCATTTTGTGAGAAAAAGGATTCAAACTCTTGATTTTCAAACTCACGTCCATGATCAGTTCATAAGGATTTAATTCTAATTCCACTAAGATTTTCTACAGTTTTAGCATATTTTATGAAATGGTAGAAATTTTCACTATTGTGATCCAAAAAGAAAGTCCCTGTATATCTAGAAAATTCATCTACAATAATATAAACATAGTTCTTCCCATTTAAACTGGAAACTCTAGATGGTCTAAACAAATCCATGTGAACCAATTTGAGAGGTTGAGAAGTTGACACTTCTTTCTTTTGTTTGAAGAAAATTTTGTGTGCATTTACTTTTGACAAGGATTGCACACTTTATCGTTTAGAAACTCATGTTTGGGTAGATCTTTTACAAATTTTTTCTAGTTATCATTCTAATATTGTGAATGTTATAGTGTCCTAGTCTCCTATACCAAATCCAAGGATCGTTGTGAAATACACTTAAACATGAATCATTTTGAGAAACTAAAGACTAATAAGTTAACAGAGTATACATTATCATTTCATAATGCAGAAAACACTAATTAATTTTTATAATTAAAAACATTGCAAGCATCATTTACAAATTTAACATGAAATACATCATCACATAGTTGTGAAATACTAAGAATATTATATTTAAATCTATCAAAAAAAGTACTTTTGAAATTAAAACTGAGTTAGAGTTACCAATTTGGCCAAGTCCAATGATTTTTTCCTTTAGATTTGTCACCAAAGGTGACATGTCCACCATAAAATTTTGTTAAATTCTTAACACATGAATAGTCTCCTCTCACGTGACTTGAATACCCACTATCGAAGTACCATAAGCTTTTATAGGAGCTCTTTATGATATTTTCCCACAAAATAGTCAAATTAGAACATAATTTAGTACATAAATTTATTTGGGTCCAGTAATATTAGTCACTAGTGATTTAGGAATCCACATCTACCTCATAGGTTTCCTATAAGCATTATGTAAAGTGCTTGAAATTTAAACACTATTTCGTCCAAAAAATCTTGAGACAGTAGAGAGTTCATCATAATTTGAACTAGCTAAATGTATTCCAGAACGAAGAGTAAAGTTGTGTGTCCTAGATTTAGAAACAAAATTAGTTCTTCCAAAATTTCTATTACCAGGTTGATATCCAATATTAGTAGTATATTTAGGAGCAATCTTTTTTACCTCTCATTTTTACCAAAGTATCTTTACCATTAGTAAACCTTTCAAGGCCCATTTTCAAATTCTCATTAGATATATTTAGTCCATTTTTTTCTTTGAGTAATTGAACATTTTTTCCCTTTTGATAGTAAGTTCAGATTTAACAGTTTTGGTAAGAGCATACTATTTCTTTAAAGACTTGTATTTATCTTTTAGTTAATTTCATGTCTCATAAAGCATAATAAAGTACTCAAAAATTTCATCATTAGATATATTCTCAAAATCACTTTCATATATAGAATAATATGAATTATTTACATAAGATTCTAGTGTTACCTTAGATGTGTTTTTCATAAAAAAACATATTGGATTTGTTGGTCTATTCATCATGTGCAGATTCTGAGTCACTTGAACTTTCCTTAGAATAACACCATGTTGCTTTCATTTCCTTTTTATAATTTCTGTATTTGTCCTCATATTTCATTTTGTACTTGATCTTGGAAAATTAATCCTTTACATGTCCCTTTCATTTACATTCATAGCATATTATCTCATCATACTTGTCACTTCTTTTCCAATCATTCCTCCAGCTTCCTTTTTGATCATATCTTCCATTGAAGTCAGGCTTTCTAAAAAATTTCTTCTTCTTGTAAAATCTATTAAAACTCATTACTAATTGAGCCATAACCTCATCACTATTAGGTGATGATTGTTTACTTCTTTAACTTTCTATAGAGTCTTCCAATTTCCCTTTTTTCTTTTTGTTTAGAGGTGGTGGACTGAAATGCAACAAATTTTTTTTTTGGTTCATCCCCATATTCCTTGTTTAATTTATGATTCTCTTCATATATAGTTAGTTTCCCAATGAGTTATTTTACATGTAACATGTAGATTTTCCATGATTCTCTACTAGAGATAGAGGTTCCTCTCCATCTATCAAGTGTGCATCTGAGAATCCTCATGATTTGTTCTTTAGTAGTGACTACTAATCCAAGAGAAATCATTGTGTTGAAAATTTCATTGAATCTGAGATAAATTTCAGAAGTAGGATCATAAGGTTTCATTTTAAAGTTATAATATTTAATAGTATATGTATTAAGTATCATTTATTTCACACTATAAGTATCTTCATGTGAAACAGTCAAAGTATCCAAAATTTCATGGGCAGTTTTACATGCAAAAATTCTGTTAAATTTCTCATCTCCCAAGGAGAAATATAAAGAATATATGGAATTGAAATTATTATTGTAGGTAGTCTTGGTTGGGTCATACTATGTGATTCTATCAGTAACAGGAATCTTATACTCATCTATAATTGAAGACCAAATTTCAAAACCCATACTTTCTAAATGTATTTTAATTTTAATTTTCAATTGGGAATAATTGGTTCCATTAAAGAACGGCGGTCTGTTTTTATAGAACCTTCCAGTCTATTATCCATAATAAATAAATACTTCTAAAGAGAATAAATTTATAAGTTTTATAAATGTTTAGTTCTTTAATATATAACTAAAATCACAGTTTAATAGTTTCAAAAATAGAGTCTTAACAAACTCCTATGATACAAAATGTTGTTTAGAGTAGATTACTCAAGAGGGGAGGGGGGGGGGGTGAATTGAGTATCTATAAAAATTATTATATGAAAATTTTTCTTAAAAAGTTCCCCAATAAAAATAAATACAGCCCTGTTAAATGAAGTAATATGGTTATGAAAGTTTGACTGTTTAAATAACTTCTCAGAAGATTGATTAATTCTCAGTAATCATAATATCCGTTATTAATATTACTTTTGAATCTATTATAATAAGTAAAAACAATTATAACTTCATTCCAAGATTAACTATCAAAGTAAATCTAGTTATTTTAGAATTATATAGTAAAATAAAGAAAACTAAATTAAACAACACAATATATATATAACAAGTGGTTTAGTCTCAATCCGAGACCTAATCCACTCCATTTAGTGATCAACTGCCACCAAACAGTTTATATTAATAAACATGATCCACACCCTAGATCGGGGTAAACAATAGTGCACAAGAATATCCAGGTCACACAAACTCTTCCATAGTTCATCGTTGGTATAAACTACCAGGTCACACAATATCCTCTTCCACACTTATCTATGGGAGTGAACAAGTGTAATAAGATATGAGAGGAAGGATATCTTGTATCCTTCAGTTTAGTACATGATACAATGTGTGTTTTAATAAAGACACACACACACACTGCTCAAAAGATAAAAATATTACACAATAAAGAAAATATGATGTGATATGGTTAGAAGTTCTCTGAGTTTTATTCTATATATCTATGGAATTCTATGATGAAGCAGATGTAAGAAAAAGGTCCTCTTGCGAAAAACAGAGTATCACAAGTCTGCTGCTCTGGTTTCAGTTAGATCTTGCTCATGTTGTTCATATAGTTTGTATTTAAAATATATTCTTTAATCTAATATATGGTATCCCAACATTTGGATTCAGGAATGCTTTTTTTGTTCTTCAGATGTATCTTGTTGAATTTGTGGGTTCATCTCGCATGAATGCTCCCACTTGTGCTGATCTACCACATATGTGACTCAGGGCCACACTTTTCTTTTTATTATTAAAGAGCATGTGTTGGAGACGACATGATGCATGTATGCTATACCTCATACCTCATACTATCAGGTGACATGTCTACAAATAAATATTAATTATGTCAGTGATTTTAAAGACTCAAATATGACCATTAGAGATTAAATTTAAAATGATAAAATAGATTAAAGAACTATGTCACAGTCTGGAAACGGTGTCACATGGAAACAATGTCTCCATGAAATGTTGTCTCCATGAAACGATTTCTCAATGAAAAGGTGACTCCTTCTTTTCCGTTTAGAGGTGCGACAGTTATGATTACATAGTTTTATAGAGATCGGGAACTGATAGCACAGATGTGGTGTTATGATCACCGTGTCTAGTCAAGGTGTCTAGTCATGGTGCCTGGTCACAGTGTCTGGTTAGAGTGTCTAGGACACGGTGTCTGGGTCAAGGTGTCTGGTCATAGTTTTTGGCCATAGTGTCTGAGTCACAATGTTTGGGTCCTTTTCCAGAAAAACAAAATTGGTCGCAAACTCACGGTTTCTCAGACTTAGTCAAATATCTGTATATAGACTTGAGCAATAATATTAAATGTGTTAATTCGACTTAATCATTCATATAAGAAATCATTATATACCAAAGGTAAATATAGTTTAGAATAATCAAACATAGCACTTAATATGTTGGATAGGTTTATTTAAATCATAAAGAAACAGACCATCTATACACATGATTTGAGACAGATTAAACAAGATTAACAAGCTTTACAAAATGTATAAGATTTGAGATCATTAAAAAATGAGTAACACATGAGGAGTCCAACATAAGTCGTGTTCATATGTTCTTGAATGCATGGTCCATTCTCAAATAGTGTATCTTTGGGATACCCCTGGTGTGTAGGAACATCATAGGAATACATGAATTTTATGCTATGGAGGAAATGCTGAGTTAATACATGAAATAAGGCACTATAGAGTTTATCATTATTTCGGGGGGATGGAATATGGATTGATGTTGGGATTGGGCCCATAATATGGGAATTTTATATATCATTGGAAGAGAAATCATAGCCCACGTAGTTCATGTAAATTGGGACTTATGCATGGAAGCTTCACATTTGAGGGGACATGATTGGGTGAGCCCTTTTAGAAAGGAACACTTTTGAGCTCAGCACTTCAAGTAGAAGTTCTAAATTACATGGTTTGACCTAGAATCAGAGTTATCATAGTTCAGGATTGGTTGGTTGTGTGTATTTTTTGATCATCACAAATATCTAAGCCCATGTGATTCATATATGGTATGAGAAAAAAGATGATGTGAGAGATCCAACCACCCACACACCTCTTCTCCCAATGATGGGAGAGGGTGGGCCTACAACGAAAGAAGTTGGGGTGATGGTGGGTGAGGTCACAGAGCAATGAACCCTTTAATGTTGGATGACATTGGGGGTCATGAGGATCGACTCTCAGAAGGTTAGGGATTTAACTTAGTAGGAGTGCCCCAGAACAAATTCTAGGAATGGGGAGAAATGTATCCTCTCATCAAAAGTAGGAATGAATATGATTCTTAAAACTGATCACCATTCCCCATTGAATGGAAATGAAAGTGATCACCCTTAATCTCTAGAACAAGGAGGTTCACATCAGCATACCAAAGTCAAACTCTTGGCTACCATTGGAATGTAGGATTACAAACATCCCTGGAGTCCAAACCATTTTGGGGAGATCCTTTGTGACTCCTATTACCATGGGTATGTATACTCAAAGGGTTTCACTGATGCTCATAATGATATGATCATTTGGTTTCAGTGGCTTTGGAGGAGGCTTTGGCTTGATGTCGAGGGACTAGTTTGCATAGGGGCTATGGAGGACTTGATGGTAATAGAGTGCTGAGGATGGAGCTGGAGAAAAGGGCACACTAATACTCCCAATTCCACAAACTATTTTCTCCTGCGGGATGGGGGGATCTCCACATACCATAATGGTATACGGGTAGAGGGGTCATCCACATACCAAACTAGTACATAGGCTTGTCCATGGACCACTACATTCCACAGTGGTATGCAGTCCAAGATGTGGTATTCCATGTCACTTAGGGTTCCATCCATAGACTAATGCAGTACGTGGTGGAGGGTTCAATCCACATAGCGATACATGATGCAGAACACTATATTGAAGGAGGGTCCTGGAAGCTGTCATTCACGAGGAGTTCATCCATGAGAATTTTTTGGTTCAAGATTACACCAATTAGGTTTTTGGTTGTACCATTATTATTAAGATAATTATTTTTATGGATCACATATGGTTATACCCATGGAAATGTTGTTCTCAATTCAAATATCATTAATGATTCAAAATCGAATCCGGAATCCTCTCTGAATACTTTCATCCAATCTATAGGGTCTCACCAGTGATTTCTTCATCCGTCCTCTTTCAATTACTTTAGTGATCCTTTCATAGAGATTTAGGGAAACAATATCTATGGACACGTGGCACCATTTGTTGAATCCCATGAAGAGACTTCTCGATCCTCAGAAGACTTACTCAACCGGGGTTTGCAAAGGCTATGGTTCATGATTCATGGTTTCCAGAACCCTACCGATTTGATTTGTCTGCAAACTACTGAGTTCGGGAGACAGTATGCAGATGACCTTATCTCACTTGATTTCGCTTACAATTTGTTTTGCTGGGTTTTGGATTCATTGGCCATTGCTTCGTGCGCCAGTGGCTCACAGCTCCTTCTGCATACTGGTGGTTCACGGTTCATGTGTTTCACAAACCCATCCTGGTGATGGTACGCATGTCACCTAGAAATCATTATGAAATTCAAAAATTTGAAGTTTCTTTTAAATTTTGAAACTCAATTTTCATCCATTCACTTTAATGGACTTGTAGGAATTCATTCTTCCTTCTCTAAATTTATTATAGAAGTATTTTCTTCCCTTTGTGAAGTTTTCAAGACCCTACAGACATTAAATATAATTAGAAATAATTATTGAGAATGAGAGTGGTCATTGTTTGAAAACAAGGGAATGATCAATGGAATGTTAAGGGCCTCAAAAATATAAATATATGATGATTTAAAAGATGATATTATTTATTAAATATTATTGTAATAATATAACATTTTTCTCAAGATAATTTTCCTAGAGTTGAGGAGTTATTTAAATATCTAAGACTACAATGAAATATAAATACTTGATATGTTTCTATTTAATACGTAATATTTAATCCTTTGGTTGTGATTTGATCAATTTCCATTCCATTTCTTACTAAAAGAAATAAAAATACAAAATTTGTTTTTTTCAATGAAGAAATAAAATTCACTTTTAATGGACTGTACAATCCACAGAAGAGTGAAAAGTATTTCCTTCTGTCTATAACTATTTTCCATAATGAATATGGTTAGAATTAGTCATAATATATAATAAATTAATATATAAACATAAAATGTAACACCACTAGTTCATAATTAATATTTATTTTACAAATCATTTAACTAAAAATAATGACATATTAGAAAAGACATCACGTAGGACAATGGTAGGTGTTAAACCCTTATTATCCTTCAATCACGGGTTCAACTCTCATTGACTTTCCAGATGTTATGGGTTGTCACCTAGAATGTATATAGTCCTTTTTCAAAAATGATATTAATATAAATCCTATAATTTTCCTAAATATTTTTATTTAAATCCTTGAAATAAAATTAATCATTAAAAAAATTATAACGGATTTCATTACAAATTTTTTACAAAGTCTATTTATCTTATATGACTATTATTACAATATCATTAATGAACATATTACCCATAAAGGATATCAATACCTTTAAACATATGTATATAAAATATAAAGGTATTATTCCTAAAATAATTATTTTTCTAAAACATATACTAAACCTATGGGTTTTATTTCCTTAAATGTCTCAAAGAATATCCTCAATCGTTGTAGTCTCCCACCACATAAACCCTTAAAGGGGACTTTATGACTTTTAACTTATGGTTTTTATTAAAATAATAAAACTATGATGGTATCTACAATAGTTAAGATAATGATTACATATATGATTTAAAAATTTAACACAATTCTAATATGTTTCATGATTATTATAAAAAATACTATTGGTAAAATAATTCAACAATTTTAATCTTGAATTAGAATACATCAATAGTTCAACATTTTTATTTGAACATCGGTCCATCCTTTTTCTGGGGGTTAACCTTTAGAAGATGGATTTAATTAAATTATTATTTCATTCTACAAATTTAAGAAAAAAAAACTATAAATGGATACCTAGGATGAAATTTATTTCCTTCCGTCATGCACCTCATTTTCCTTGGAAATTAATTTCATTATGCCCTTCTTTTTCACAAATATTTTTTTCCCACTACACTGATAAAAATTATTTTCAATTTAATAAAAACTATATTTATCCTCGGTTATTAAATGTCATCACTTATTCAAATCCTTCATAATGGGTGTTAAATAAAATGTGAATTATCATAAACATACAATATAGAGGGTCAAACTAGGTGGGTAGTAAGGCGTGTTTTTGTGAACCATGTGATGAATAAGTCAAGCCCGATACACCCTTATTTGATTTATTAACCCAAGGTACATATGTTATAAAACCATGTAATATTTTACTATCAAAACATAGATGTATTTTTTGTAAAAATACATAATATATATCTTACCAAAACATTAAAAGGTTCTTTTATACCTTTGTTTAAAATATCTCATAGCGTAATGATACATAATCTCTGTTTTCCTAAATATAATTACCATGGTTTCTACTAAAAACCATCTGATACCAACTATAGTGACCTTGACCCTAGTATCCCATAGTTATTTCCTACTTTTATACGTTTTCATAAGAGATAAGTAATCTCATCCAGAATGACTGAATAGTTTAGTAGTCTCGGTGAATATGATACATACATGATTCGTATATTACATTTAAATAAAATAATTATAACATATTTTGTTTAAGAATATCATTATTCCCTATAGAAAATTATTACATTTCCCTATTAGTACACATCATACCTTCCGGGAAAAGGGAAAAAAATAAGGATGAACTCAAATGATCAGTGGAGTTTAAGTACAATAGTCTCTATCATGAATCAATGAGAATAATAAACACGAAAAGATAAATAACCGAAAACACATTCCATTTAGACTATAAAAATACATTAATTAGTATCTAATGTTAAATAATTTAAATAACATTCCATTAAATATAAAACCTGGATTTCATAACTTTATAAGGCATAATCGACATGACAATGTAAAGAATAAAAAACACACTCTATTAAATTAATAAACTGAGGATAGATAATATTATAGGGAATATATCAAGGATAATAATTACTAAATAATTAATGAATAAAGTAATTACGTATTGTATTCCATGTTTCCTTAGAACATGATACCTATACCGTTAAGGTCTCTCCTCAAGACTGTTTAAAACTATTGTGTAGAATCCCATTTAACTAATTTTAACCAACTGATTTTTCCCCGAAGACTACCGAGGCATCGAGGGGGGTGGGTATCAATACCATTTTTTCAAGTAATTTTTTTTATCATTAATCAAATAGTATATTTAATTAATAAAAAAAAATCTTTTATCATCAAATATCCACATTGATTAATGAATACAAATTTATAAATATTTCCCCAGATAGACAATAAAATTTCAATGTAGAACACAATATATAGATATGATATATTGTTTAAGAGGTAAAAATATCCTTGATAAATAATAGGGATATATAGGTGAAATGTAATGCCCAATAATCATAGGAAATTTTTCATTTCAATGGAATGTTATTGAATATAAAAATTATTCAAAGAAGCGAATGTCAATACTATCGTTGATCAAAATAAACAAAAACCATCCAGAGGGAGAATATGGATGGTATCAATAAAACATATCCCCAGTGTAGTATATGTAAAATTAATATTATACTTCATTGATGAATATAAATACCATAAAATAACTTTAATAACATTCTGGAGGAAGTATACTTTTCATTTTAAAAAGAACCTTTTAAAACAGAAATTATTTTGAAAATCCTTTTCTTAGACATCACTTTAAGAAAACTATAAATTTATAGAATATTAGGAAAAACATTTTATTTAAAAACAACATTCTAAAATTGAATATTAATATTCAATGAAATGATTTTCCTGATGGCGGAAAATTATGTATATGATGTACATGTTAAAAAGAACATTCCCTTTGCATTGTAAAAACTTTAGAAAAGTGCATTGTTCAGAAAATAAAAAAGATATTCCTATAATTTTTTTAAAAAAGTAAAAATGGGTTAAAATGAAATTAATAAATAATTTTTAAAATAAGAAAAAAAATTAAATCCATTTTATTAAACATGGTTTTGGAAGAAAACAGATTTCCCAATGAAGAGAGAACTGATGCCATATTTTCTTAGAAACCATTTTTAATTAATTTAAGCACCGAAGAGTATAAAAATGGTAATATTAATTGGGAGTATAAAAAAAATAATAGTAAAATTAAATTGTTTTATTATGAAATTTATAAATAATTTCCATCAAATGAAATTCAAGAATAATCCATCTTGATTTGAATGAGATTGTGAAATAAACCCTTACAATGATCATAACATTGAAGTGAGAATTAATTAGTGAATATATTATGTGTATCAACATTAAATCCACATAATAAAAGTTGAAAGAAAAAATAAGATAAAAAAATTCATCATAAAAATAATATTACTATATCAATGATAGCGAAGAAGACATATAACACAATGGAAATAAATTGAGTTACGAAATTCTCTACAACTTGTTTATTTTCAAGTAAAATACAATTGGATGAAATTATTCAAATTAAAACTTAAAATACCATGAATTATTAATAAATCATTATATAACATTTCAAATAGGTATTATATACATCATATATTATAAATTAGGTGCATATCATTACAATATGACTCAATTAAATGAAATTGATATGAAATCATTTACCTCACACTAACTTTTGGTTAAATGTGATTTAAAATCATATATAGTGGTTTTAAACAAGTTATTTATTTATTTAAGAACTATATTAATATTTATAATATCATATATGATCCTTTTATAACATCTTATCACCCTTTCATCAATAATATTTCATTATTTTAATTGTTTTGGGTGTTAATTGACTTGTTTTCTCATTCGTGTTTTGTTATGAATTTTTTGGTTCCTGTGCATAATATAATGTTACATCAGCTATATAATAATAATAATTACATAATTATAATATTTATACATCAATTATACTTTAAAACCAATCATGAAAAATAATGTTTTGAGAAATGAAGTGTGTTATGATCCAGGAAACGGTAGGCCGTACCTATGCATGAGCAACATTTCCATTTTCCAATGATAATATGGAAAGGTGGTAAGTTAGATTTCAACATTATAGTTTGATAATAATATCATATATATTATATTATTTATTTAATTATATTTATATTTATCATCCATGTGTTGTGGTTTTTAGAGGAGAGTCACATTGCTTCATGAAGGCAGTAGTCTACATGCACACGAACAATATTTGCATCTTTCAATGAGTTAAGAGGATTGAAAGAAAATGATATATATATATATATAATATCTCTTTATAATGAATAATATTTAATAAATATAAAAATTATTTCATGTATATCATAATTTTTTTTAACTTTATCCTTATTACATTCAGTGTAAATCATTAGTGAAAGACAAATCACATCGCTTCACGATGTGGTAGTCTAACAGACACAAGAGTAGAATTGCAATATACTCTATGGAATCGAAATGAAATATACATATATATATATATATATATATATTGATATAATGAATATATAGGTTTAATTATATTATAAATATCATATTTATACTTTTTATTCATTATTATACCCAACCGTGAAAGGTGGTAACGGAAAAAACGGATGACATTGGTTCGCGAGGGGGTAGTCCGCCATACACTCAAATGAAGATTTTGTAACCCAATTTATTAAAGTGGGAGTGTTTGTAGGCCATGAAATTAACATAAAAATATATCAGTGTCTATTAGATATTTTTTTCATATATCATAATTTTTAATAATAATTGGATGTGGTGGAGAAAGAGATAAAATAAAGATACGCATTGAAGAATGTTACCTCTTCTTTGGTTATCCTCCATAGGCTATCAAAAAATTCTTCCTAAGTGGATTTATTACCAAAATAATGCTTCTATAATGAGATGAGGGAATATGGGAGGTGATTCTTTAAGGTATTGGCCTATCTAAAAGGGTTTTAAGGTGCAATGAATAGTGGAGAGGGGGTAGCCTCTTATAAGTGAGGTGAGTGGCACGCCTATAATTAATTTCCACTATTTTCACAATTAATTTTGGTAAAAAATTAAGTTGAAATTATTAAATAATATTTCTTACCATGATTTAAAATATGTAATTAATTTTTTAATATTTCATTCACATAAGTGGAAAATTTTAATTTAAAAATAATCCCACTAACGTTATGAGAAAACATTTTGGAAAGGGAAAATGTTCATAATTTAACTTTGTTTTTAAATTTAAATTCAATATGAAAATTATCATAATGAACTATGTTGGATAAATGTAAATATAATGAAACTTATTTTTATTTAATTAAAATTATGAAATTAATTTTACTTTATAAATAATTTAAGAGAAAAGGCAGCTTTCTATTTAAATTAAGTATTTTTCACTATTCGTAAAAAAATAAAATATTTCAAAAAAATCACAAAAATTAATACTGAGATAATTTTTGAATGATAATTTCAAAAATAATTTTTAAAATAATTTTTATAAAATTGGTAATTAGTAATTTTTAATTTTTTGTGAAAATTATAATTAATCAGTATTTTAGAAAGAATTACAGTTTTTAAGGAAAAAAATCTTTTTCTTTTAAATGATTCTTATTTTATTTATAATCAATGAACAAAAAAAATATAATAATTCATATAGTACCTACTCATACCATCCAACATAACTTCTAGATTATAATGATATACTATATTAAAATTTACTTTGACTATGGGTTGTGTGTTCTATAAGCTTGTGAATAGATTAAATGCAAGGAAATTTATTTCATGGGTTGTTTAAACTCAGTGTTGCGTGTTTTATTCTCTATTGAATAAAATTTTGTTCTTTTAGAATTTTAGGGTGTTACATTGTAAGTGTAAATTTTGGATCAATGATGTTTCTTTTTTCTTTTCCCTATTATCCCTACGAATGTTATATAGTTTTCCCTTAAAAGGAAAAGGTAGTAAAAAACTATCCTTCATTAAAAAAGAGACAAAAATGTTCATTTTCTTATAAAGTTACTATTAGTAGTTTATTCAAGATTTTTCCCATTTGTACAACCCATATACAAATTTAACACTTAATAGGGTTAAATTCACATAGTGAAGGGGATTTAAGTAATGTTTTATAGAGGGGAAGTAGAGACTAATTAATAAATCGATATTAAATATAATATCAGGTCAGAAAGGATTTATAATATATAGTGATTCATCAATGAAAATAGTTAGTTGTGTCCTTATGAATAAATATATAGGGTTATTTAATATGCAACAATTCAAATGAAAATATATGAAAGAAACTGTACAACTTAGGAAACTGCTATAAAAACATTAATATTTTATTTGAAGATATGGATACACTAACTCTATTGTGAAATATTTTATATATATAAAAACTATAAGAGTTATAAGTATATGTTCTCTCAAAAGGAGCTCAATAAGAGAAAAATAATATGTTTGTAACTTCTCAAGGAAAATTATTTCTTAATACACTACCAACTTGGGATGAAATATGTGTTGGAATATACATTAAGTTAGATGTTCCAAGGAGTTCTAACCATGAAAATTATTAAAAATGATCCTATATAAATATATCCAATAATTATGGATATGGTAATTTCAAGGAAACGATAACCACCATTCATTTTCCTAGAAATATCTAAACTATCTATACTATAGATATAGATAATTCCAAGTATAATAAATAAAACCCACAAACAAATATTAAATCAGTAATAAAGGGAAAGTTTATTTAGTTTTTATATAAAGACTTAGTGTTGAAGATTGAGAAGAGGTTCTATGTTCCATATGTACTAGACGTAGAAATGAACCTTCTATATGAAGCACCACAAGTTAAATTTATCTATACACCATGGTTTCATCAGGATGTATTAGGATTTATGTGAACATTTCTAGTGGGATGATATGAATAGAAAATTGAAAACTATGTGTCCATGTGCTTAGTATAATAGTAAGTTAAGGATGGAAGACAAAATTCTATGTAAGTTATGAAACCTCTTACTAAAATATATTTAATTGGAAAAGATATACAATATAATTTATCAACAGGATCCAAAGACTCTCATGAATAACAATTTTATATGTTTTATCATTGATAATCTAACTAAGCCTACCCATTTCCTTGTAATAATATAAGATCTACCCCTTGAGTGTCTTTACTAGCCCTATACTAGTGAAATAATAAGGCTTCATGGGGATCCTCTATTAATTTTATATGAACATGAATCTTAGTTTACTTTAATATTATGGAATTGTATTCAAGGGGATCTAACCATTAAGATACATTTAATAATCTCCTATCAACTCAAAACAGATGGCCATTCTTAATGGACAATCCATACTTTTTAAGAGATGTTGAGATTATTTTCTATTATCTTACAAGGGGTGTAATATTATTATATAGATATAGTGGAATTTGCAAACAATAATAGATTCCATTTGGGCATACATATGTCATTATAAAATTCACTAAATTGGAAGAGGTTTCATAATATAAAATATTGGGAATAAGTTTGACAAAGAAAGTAAGTTGGACCAATTTTTGTAGAGGAGGGAACAATGAAAGTAAAAACTATTTTGGTTCATATTGAATTAGTACAAAGTATAAAAAATATATATGTTAATAATTGAATCAAATATTTGTAGTTTCATGTCGGGGATCTTGTAATCTTTATGGTTTTTCAAGGAAGGGAGTCTTATAAATTGTTAAAAATAGGCTGTTAAGACCTAGGTACATTATGAATTTATAAATAATAGAAAGAATTGGAGATGTAGAATAATTTTTTTGTAACACAACTATTTTTTTAAGATTAACCTTTATTCATTTATTTTAAGTCTATTTATTTATCAGGTTATGATTTAGGAGGTTCTGAGGGGTTTTGGAACTTGTTGGAGGATTTTCTAGAGGTGCACAGTTTGAGAACAGTTAAAATAAATCACGAAACAACTCTAGGAAAATATTCAATAGAAGTTAGTGGTAAATGGGAAGGTGCATAATTGTAACTTTGTTTGGCCAGGCTGTGTGGATTTGTAAGAGGAAATTTGCTTCTTGATAAAGAGGTAAATTCAAGGTTAACACACATTTTTTCTAACTGTGCAAGAAAACCATACAGCCTAACCATACAGGGTATATTTGGACCTCCATAAAAAGTGGATATAATTGAAATTATATCCTTAAGGACTCATTTTACCCCCAATAATCCTATAAATATAATTCCTCTTCTTTTAAAGGAATGAGATATTCCCCCTTTGATCTAGGAGTAATCCTTACGTGGATTAAAGTGCATTGGGGGACGAGATTCATTGATAAGTGCCAATTATTCTTCATTATTATTATATAAAAGTTTCTTATTCATAGAAAAACCATATATCTAGTACATTATGGATATATCTATGTGCTATGAGTGATTTATGATGAAATATTATTGGATCTTGTGGAGGGAACCTGTCAGGTGATCAGATCTAGATGTTTTGTTGTGTCGTTATTTGTTTTCAACATTGTTATGTGGTAGTTAGATTTTCCATTGACTCCAATTGAATTATAAATTGAATTAATAGTTTTAGTTAATTGTTTTGATTTAAATAATATTGAAATACTAGTTTCATTCATGGTGTATGTACTTATTTGTTTTTATTTTGGAATTTATGGGAAAAGTGGTTAGATATTGAAAAAACCATGGATTATTACGTTAGATTATGGATTTAAAAATATTTTTTTTTTATTCATATATTAGCTTTATAGATGTTTTTTAAATATAGATAGGTTTTTTGAATAGTTTTACATAGATTTTGTAAACATGTTGGCATGTGTTCATGTTTCATTTTATAGGGCCTTATTGAAATAATAATTTGTGCTTAATGCCCAAAGTGTAACAACACATGGGATATATCACCTTGTGATGACTTGGTGGATAGAAGAGAGACTGATCATGAATATGTCATTTTCACGCATGCATGCATGTTTTGTGTGTGGGGTGACAAGGTTGTGGGTATTCCAAATGATTGTAAAAGTTTTTCAGATCCATCTATTTATTTCCATGGAAAATTTAATGGAATTGTTATATATTGTTTTACTGATTAAAACTAGTTTTTAAATTGTGATAACATGTTTTATCCCAGTGACATGAGTTGGGAAGACGTTAGGGAAATCCTACAATGTTTAGACTCACCCCCTACATTGACACTAATGCACGTGTATAGATGACATCTATCAAGACAAAGATAAAAAAAGGTGTCTTAGATCATTAGTGATTATTTATCATACTGTGGGTTTGGGATGTGAAGTTGGATGGTGGAGTAGGATTGGGGTTGTTGGTTGATGTCAATTTAGATTTTTTTAGTTTTGATGTGTTTTTTTTCTATTCAATCATGTCTTTTCGATTCCACTTTTACTCTAATATTGTTATTTTTTTGTTATACTTTGATTTTTATTTCTTACTCATGGATAATGTAGAGGTTTGGTTGTTTTTTTACATGTAGTTTTTATGCCTATCTATCAAATGGAAAATCACCCCCAAAATTTCTTGATTCCATTATCATTTATTACTAGCCTTTGTTGTCTTGGGGATAACACCTATGGATAGTAACAATAGGGCCTCTTCCCAATCCAATGGTTGAGGGGAATGATGTTAAAAGAAATATCATATTGTTCATCCTTGATTTAGAAATGGTATCAATCTTGGTTAGTCCAAAAATATGTTTTTGGAAGAATAATGGATCCATTATTTAGTTTATAACATAGAAAATGGTGTTAGTTTTATTTTATCATTGAGTTGAAAATAATATTTGTCCATATGTTGGGATGTTAGTTAGGATTAGTAATTTTATAACCTAAAATGAAGAGTATAAAAATAATATCTAACCTCTTTAAACTGAACTTCCCATTACCAAGGTGTTTGGGTACATTAGTGTTTCAAACACTTCTAAGTGAGTTGTCACCTCATCACCTTGGGTTTAATGGATGAGAGTTTCATGAAATTAATTAATATAAAGAATTCACAATAGAATTGATTTTTTTTATTTTGAGTAATATAGTTTATAAAATGGATAATAAATGTGATTTTTGAAAATGGGAAAATGTTTGTTTTGGGAAATATGGTGGAAATATTTTCAAAATAGTTGAAATATTGATGATGGTTCAATAGATGAAAGATATGTTGTAAGATATTTTTATTTAGTAAATTGAAATTAATAAGCCTTCAGTTTCGATGGATTGAGACTAAATAAAGTTTATTTTGTTTATAGATAATGATACTGGGTATGAATCTTAAAAACCAACATGAATATGATTATAAAAATGTGGTTTCACCAAATCCACAGGTGAACCCAAAAATAGTTTAATGAATTGATCAAACTTTTCAATACATAGAAAAAGGTAATTAATAATAAGAACCATAGTTAGTAGACCATTGAGTTTAGTTCTAAAAGAATAAACCACCCATCTTTTTGGGGGATTCTAATCCAAAAAACAGAAGTCCGGTTAAATAGTATTAATCAAATAATCTATTGCATTATGACATTAGTAGAGTTGAAAGTAAAGTTGGAAATGTATATGATGGGGGATTTGGAACATCAATGGTGGGAATTAGTAGTTGTGGATAAACTAGACCAAGGAAAGACATGGGGAATTT